>PVJO010005645.1:0-96272 GCA_004026905.1 Hystrix cristata | reverse complement strand
GTTTCTTACTCTAATTTACTCAAGATATTTCAAATTTAGGGACAGAAACAGATCTAGTTAAGAATGGAAAGGAGCTCTTATTAAACCAACATGTGCCATAAGAATATGATCAACAGTTTGGGGGTGGGGCGTTTGGACTTAGATTCTGCTTACTTCATTTCTAAATTCCTCTTTTACATACCACATGAAAAAGAACCACAAGTACCTCAAATCCTTTTGTCCTTCTGGGTGACACCACAAGGACCCAGAAAAAAGTTCTATATTCAACAGCCAAATTCTGTTATTCTAAAATTTTAAATTTTATCCCTAAATTCCTGGTCAATCATTATGTAAAGCTAGGGGCTGGAGCTTTCAAAACAAATTTACTACATACATGACATGATTGACGAATGAACTTGTACTGTTGTCTGGAAATTCCTTTGTTTAATTGATGATGATAAATTTCCTAAGAGACCATGATGACCATGATGCTACTTTTGCAGAATGGGCCACATACGGGCTCCCTAGCATCTTGCCCTCATATGCAAATTGAGTCCATTCATTCACCCGCCTGTGTTTACAAAACCTAGAAGCAGACTTATGAAAGCGAAAGCTGACTTCCAAGTGCAGGGATTTCTTCCTACTTCACCCTTTTCAAAGCCCGGGTAAACAGGATGAACATAGGTATGGGGGCAAAAGTGCAAAAGAAAAAGGGGTGAAGACCTCAGACCAACCTGTGTCCTGTCTCCTGTGTCCAGGAGTCAGAAGTACCTAGGCAAGGCTCTTTGCTCAATTCCCTCCATAGGGTATACCTGTGAGTGTGTGTGTGTGTGTGTGTGTGTGACCACCTCATACTTGCAACAGGATTCCTGTCTGTCACTAAATCACAGCACCTGAATTTGCCCTGAATTACACTGGTGTGCTGTCACCAGCAGGGAGGAGATTGTGCTTCACCCTCCCTCTGTCACTCTCCCAAATCCATTCTTCACTGTGGCACCTATACAGGGTTGAGGTTCAACATGCCTTTGCCAAAGGAAAAAGTGAGCACATATGGCAAACTCAAAAAGTGGAGGGGTGGAGGTGTAAATTCTCGAGGACCCTGGAACGGCATCATTAATTATTGATGCACATTTGGTGACAATTCTGAGGTTAGAGAGAATTCTGCCTTGATGGTTTGAGGCTGGGGTGCAAACAGATCAGGCCAAAGGGCAGGCCTAAGTCAGGCTTCCCCGCACCAGGCTCTGAATCCACTAACCACAAGGAGTCCTGGCGGCCAGCCTGGAAATCCCATCTCACTTAAGATCCGCACAGTGCAGAGGAAGGGGGATTTGGGTAGGGCCTGGGGCCTGGGACAGAAGCCTCACTTCAATGTGGCGTCACAGACCCCTTGCAAACCCTAGGCCCGGAAAAATGTGTGCATCAAATGCAGACCCAAATCCACTCACACTGTTCAGAGGGATCAGAGACTTGGGAAAGCTCCCAGAATCTAGGGCCTTAAATTAAGGCTGAAGGTGGAGGGACAGAGTATCCTGACCCTAAAACGCTCTGCATTTTGACCCCAAGCCGGATTCGCATTTGTAGAGAACTGATTCTGGTCGGAGAGTCACCAGGCTTGTCTGTGTCAAGAAGCCCTGGCACCTCCCTCTCGCGGAGCTCCCCTCGGTGCTGGTTCTGGCTCCACTCGCTAGGAGCAGCTGATGTGTAGGGCACAGGGCAGACCAGGGAGGCGCGGGGAGGTGAGGGGAGCGCCGGGCAACTTCCTCCAGCCCCAGCCTACGGACCTGTCTTGCACTCGGGGTCAGCATTCCTGCGGGTGCTCCAGAAAATCCCCTGTCCAGTTTAGGGTGTGCTGCCCTTCAGACCTCGGCGCGGCTCCCTTTGACCTCTGGAGGTTTGAAGTCTTCCCTGGCAGGATTTGGGCAGCCCTCTGGGGAGCTGTCGATTCCCAGGACCCCCTACAGCTGAGCTTCTCCGCCCAGCCACAGCAGGTGCGGGGCTGGGGGTGGGGGTGGGGAGGGGAGCACTGGGGTAGGGTGGGGGCACGATTTGGAGCGGGTGTGACTCAGGACTCCCGGGAGGAGGGGCTAAAACATTGAAGAAGCCTGTTTCTGCAGCTCCGCGCTCAGGCACGGCAGAGAGCGCCGGGAGCGGAGGGGAGCGCATCGGTGAGTCAGGCTGCCTGAGCCCAGCCTCGAGAGGGGCGCGGTGGGCGCCGGCGGGCCAGGGCTGATGGGCTCCCCGCAAGAGTGTGCATAGACCCCCGTCTGGCGCGATCTCCGGGTACCCGTGAGGCTCCCGCGGGCTGAAACGCAGCCCGGAGGGGGGTGTTTGTAGTGCGTGTCGGGGAATAAGACCCTCGGCAGGCGGGCGAGTTCGCGGGAGCATCGCTCCTGCTGGTGTGGGATTCCCGGTCCCGGGATGGCCAGAAAGTCCGGGAGGCAGCGCTGGCGCCTGCAGAAGCTGCACTGCCTTGCTGGGGAGGACCCTCTCGAGAGCTACGCGGGGACAGCGCGCAAGTGAGGGAGGGCGAAGGCGCGCGGAGACAGGGATGCCCGCGTTGCGAGCGCGCCGGGGGTGGCAGAGTGGTGGCCCGCACCGCGGAGGGCGGTGCACAGTGCGCGGGCTGGCCCCGCGTGGACTCCACAGAGTGCTGCGTCCCCTGGCAAAGGCGCGAGGTGGCGGGAAGGGCGCGCTCAACTTGGTGCAGGGCATGGAGCAAGGGTCCGGGGACTTCTCCTCTCGTCACGGGCTGATTGGAAGTCCCGATTCGGGCACCCGGGCTTGACATGGGAAGCTGGACCGCCCAGAGCCGGGGTCGCGAGTACTAGGGCCCCCACGGAGCCCGCCGACCGCCACAAGCCGAAGTCTCCGAGGCTCAGTCCTGCTACGTGGGTCACACGCTTTCCATCCAGCTGGCCGCTGCCAGGTGCTGGGGACGCTGGCACGGAGAGTTGGGGCAGTAGCGCCTTGGGGTCGGGCAGCGAGGCCAGGCCGTAGGCAAGAGAGGGGGGCTCGGGAGCCGGAGCTGCGACTTTGAGTGGACATTGTAAACACGCGGCTTAGCTCTTTTTCGTTACCGCTCTCCTGCTTTCAAAAACTCTCTGCGAGATTCTTGTGGAAGATGTTTTCTGCTTGAACTTTCTCTTCTCTCGTGACTTGAGGGATTTAAAAAAGAGCGTGCTTGTTAGGCTGGTTTTACCAAGTTGTTCCAGGCTGGAAGTTCTAACAATCTGAAGGATAATTTATGGGTGTTTCATGCATTAAAGTGTATTACAGCAAAGCCTTTGGGTGCTGTGGGTATTAAGGAAAACTTAGTGCACGTTCCCAGCTGGAAACCAAAATAGTGCTCTCCTGGGTGTCTCTGCCCCATCTGTCATTTGAGGCCAATGAAAATCCTGGAGAAAAGGCACTTGATTAATTGTCCTGGCTCCATCCTCTGGGCGCACCCATTGCCAGTGCCAGTTTCCTGCTCCGCGACACATGCATGCCCAGCTGCATTCTGCAAATTCAGGAATGGCAGCGAAGGGCCCACCAGTCATGTCTCTCCAGGTCTTCTGAGGCTTGAAGCTGTCAGACTTCTGGAGAGGACTATTCCCCCTTCTCAAAGCAGTGCAGGGCAGAGCAGCTGGCCCCTGCCAGTCCTTCTTGCCCAGCCTTTATGGGTTTCTAGTGAATGTCTGAAATTTTCCTTCTGCATGGTCACAGAAAGAAGGCTACCTTAGAACTGACATGCCTGAGCTGTTGAATAAGTCATGTGTCAAACTGGGCAGCTGAGGTGTCAATTCACCATGGGGAGTACCCCCAGGGCCTCAGATGGAGCTGCCCACTGGGGCTGAGACTGGTCTGCTGGCAGTGACTTGCAGAATAAATCAGTGTTCCTCTCATTGGGTAGCTGGAAGGGGCTGTGGTTAAACTAATCTTCTGACATATTCCTCCCCCGTCTTTTTCCCAACATTTTTATTTTTATGCAGGTGAAAAAAAAGAGGGAAGCCTTGAAGAGAAAAATGTTAGAGGGTGCTACAAATGGGAAGTCGAAGTCTGGGGCATAGCACACATGATGTGATAGATCTGTAGGAGTACCCCAGGGATTTTATAACCAGCTGTTGGAGCCACTGTCATCCCTGGGCTGCCATCTTGCCTGAAGTAGCCGAAGCCAACAGAGTGGGAGAACTGGGTCTACTCAGTCATCCTACTGTTGGCGGCTCTTTACCTACTTTTAACCTTTAGCAAGAAATGAGGTTCTTACCTTCTTCTACTGCCCACTCCACAACTCCTCTGCCTCAAGGGCCAGTGGGAGCAAAGGATACAGCTCCACTCTCCCATTCTCTTCCAGAAAGAAATCTGTGCGAGGCCAGGAAGGGGGCCCCAAATGCCGACATCAGCAAGGCGGGAAGGGCATGGCAGGGCAGGGCTGGAGCCCGAGGGAAGTTTCTCATCATTGCCGAGATTATCCTGATGAGAAAATCACACAACTTTACTTTTAAATGAGTGCTGAGCAGGAGGCCTGCACACCTGTGCACTGTGCTAGTGGAGCATGGCACTTCAGAGGCTGCAGAGAATCTGCAAATAGATGCAGGCAGCGCTTTCCTGTGTGGGCAGGCAGCAGGGCCAAGGCCCAGGCTCCGTGCGACACTGGGGCCGGCCTGAGGGTGAACACGTACTCTGTGCTCTCAAGATGCGGTGGGACCTTGGCTGGGGTTTTGCGTAAAAGTCTGGATATCTGTGAGCAAACAGCCCGTGTTCCCAGAAGGGATCTCTTTGACTGGTGCCTCTGATCTTGCACAGCTCGTGGTCATGACTGGTACTACGAAATCAGCTCTGTGGGAGGCCAGTTTCAGAGAATATTGTGTGGTGGCATCAGGCCCATAAATGAGAATGAGCTCCTTCTCCAACCTACTCCCAAGACACCTGACTTCCTAAAAGTGGAGGAACAGTTAAGATGCTGCTCCAAATTGCAGTGAGACTAGGACATCCCTGAAGCTGGAATGCAAATAGAGAAATTGAGGCTTTGGGGTTGTGGGCGTTCAGTTGAGTAGGCACAGACATGGAAATGTTTCTGTTTGAGCTGAGGAAAATAGACCTTCAGTCACAAAGTTAAGTCAAGGTCTGAAAAAAAATAAGAACATGTAATAGAGGAGAGTTTCTCTTGCTACCTGATGTTTTCATTGTTCTGCTGAGGGTGACACTATAGGACATTTTAAGGAGCTTCCATAAAGTGTTGATATTATACTTGACATAGTAGGAGTCACATGAAAAACTTGAGATGATCTCTTGATATTTTTCTTCTGTGTTTTGAGTAAACTTCCTTTGGTGGTTTTCTCTGTTACGAGAAAGAGGGAAAGTAGCTTTATGACTTTAAGCAAGTCATTCAGCTTCACAAGAAATCTGTAAGATACATTGTATTATATTAATATTGTTTCTCAAAGAGGCCATTGACATTTTAGGACAATTCTTGGTCAAGTGTGACCAACATGCACAGTGCAGAAAGTTTAGTATCCTTGCCTTACCTACTGAATGTTGGAAGTCATGGTGACAATCAAAAATTCTCTTGTTTAGGGTTAAATATTGGTATTAAAGGATAATGTTGCTTCCAGTTAAGGTTTCCATGGAAATTATCAATAAGGACCTTTCTTCCAGATCTTTCTATTGGGTGTCTCCAGTACAGCCAGTGAATCGGGGCTTCGGAAGTTCGCCCTGGGCCTCATCCTTTAAGAGCCAGCCTATCAGACTCAATGCCACCTACAGCAGGAACCTTGGTGTCATGGTCCCACCAGGCAACACATCTGCCTTCTGTGAGTGGAATCTGACTACAGATGACCCAAAGGAAAAACAAAACAAAACAGAAAAAAAAAAAAAAACAACAGAATTGGAGGAAGGGATGGGAGTTTTAGAGCATGACAGCTTCCTTCTTGGCCATATGCTGTCAAAAACACAGGCAGACAGCCTGCCCAGGAGTCCCCAGTACTAGGAGGAAATCCTCCTCTTTGCTAAATGGATTCCACTCCGGCACCAGGAGGTGTCTGCCCTGAAGCAGACCACCCCCACCCCGGCGCTGACAGAACTTAATAGAACATGAGTACATGTTGATATCACTTTAATACAACTGTACTGAAGCTGCAAGAATTAATGAGAACCAATAAGGTGACACTTGATAGAAACAAGCACCAGAGGGATGGTGCTTGTGGCCCTGGATCTATTCTCAAGTCAAACAGTTCGTATCACCCTCACCTTGGCTCCAAGGTTTCACTGGAGGACAAAACAGAACCGTTTGTTTATTTATAGTGCAAAGGTATAATTGCATACTATTTTTGTTGGATATTAGAAAAACACATACTTGCTACTCACCCCTAAGTCATTAAATGTGAGACTTAATGAAAAAAGGTGAACAAGAGAAAATTAATGTAGGATCAGGGCTGTCAGAGTTTGGAGCTGATTCCCAATGGGACAAAAAAGAAAAGAAAGAAAGAGGGGAGAGGGAAAAGGAAGAAAAATGGGTATAGGAGACTTAAGGAGATGCCCAAATGAGATAGGTCTGATGATGAAATCTGTCAGATGGGACCAGCAACAGTGTTTTTTGAGCTGCCCAATAGTTTGGCCAACCTCTTCACATGTGGGAAATCTTTTCTATTTGTTGTAGTATTAGTCAGAGTTAGCCTGAAAATTCACCGCTAGGCTAAGCAGCTTAAGAGGTTTTGGCACAGCCCATGGTGACTTCTGCAGGTGGAGAGCCTGCAAGTGGTCAATGAATGAACACCAAGGGTCTGCCCAGGAGTCCTGTGCTGGGCAGTCACAACCCACCACTGTGGGAATGGTTTCCCTGGAAGCACAAGGTATTTGTTATCTGGTATGGAGGGCTGATCTTCCCATTTCCTTTGACTACCTTCAGTAGCAGGGGGTGGTAGTATTTATCACCTCCCTGCTGCATATGGCTCCTAAGTGAGCTGGGCAGGAATGTCCCTTCTGGTAGAAGTCTCAAGAGCCCTGCCCCTGCCCAGCTTGGGGAGGGAGAAGTGCCCCATCTTTGGTCCCTCATCACTGTGGATTCCAACGCTCATTACTCACGAGGTGACTTGCATTTCTTACTTGCTGAGTCTGGTGAAATCATGTCCCATTTCGGGGTCTGAGCAGACCTGGCTCAGAGGTCAGCAGACTGAGTATCGCCTCAGCACTGTGCATAAGCACATGTGGAGCTCCACAGCACACTGGAGATGCCAAGGGAAGCAGACTCCCTTTGGACTGCGGCTGTGTGTCAACCAAAAAGTAAAAACAAAATTAGAGAGAGAGAGAGAGAGGGAGGGAGGGAGGGAGAGAGAGAGAAGTTGTATTGCCTGGAAGATGCTGGGTTAGACAAGCAGGGGGTGGAGAGAGCACCCTGAGACAGCAGAGACCCAGAGGGTGGCTTCTGGAACAGTTTCCTCATCTGCACGACAAAGCTGACAACAGTGCTGTCTGCCAAATTGGCTGTTGTCCAAAATAGGCGGGATGGTGTAGGTAGAACACCACAGGTACCTGGCACAAAACAGGCACCAAACAAATGTACGCTTCCTTCCCTCATGCTCTTTCTTGGGGACACGGATCTGAGGGGAGTTGTCCCTTCGTTTCAGGTAGAACATCATCTTTGCATGTCTTGTGTCTCTGTGTGTATAAAGCTTTGCTGCATCAGGACAAGCAGTCTTTTTGGTAGCACTGAAGGATTCTCTAGGAATTTACTCACCTGTGTTTTGACCATCAGTAATTAACATGCTCGCTTTGATGGAATTTGAACCAAACATTTCATTTTCTGAATTGTTTGCCTCATAATACCCGGGCAAAAGAAGACTGGTGGGCATCTGCCTGTAATTTTCTTTTGGAGGCAAACTTGTCTTCAGACTTTGCTGTCAGAAATGTTATGCAATGCTTGCTAAATAAGGCATTTCTTGAGAATGGCCATTTTTACTGGCAGCTTTAAAAGTGTTTTGGTTTTGGTGCCTACATCACAACCCTTCTGTCTTTAGGGCTGTAAGTGTCTTAACAAGTTTACAAGAGAAGGAGGAGGCGAAGCGCTGTGGTGGCGGCGCACATGTGCCCAGACCCAGGCCAGGCTGTTCCTGAACTACCTCCAGGGTCCACACCCACAGGGGAGGTGGGCCCACTGTAAAGCAGGTGACCAGACTGATTTTCTTCTATCTATAGCATTTTTATTGAATGCCACTCTGTGAGACTCATAACAAATATAAATCACAATCTTGTCCCAAGGCGCTGCTCAAAGTGAAAACTGAACTGCTTCAGAGATTCATCAGATAGCATACGAAAAAGGCCACAGGCTGGTAGGGACCTTGGACATTCGTGATGTGCCCCATCAAAAAGGGACAGGCCACCTGTTGCTTTGCAGTGCTGTACTTGTGGGTTCATTATGACCAAATCTTACAACTGTTGGAGATAAACCAAAACTCTGAGTTTGACTGTAGAATTCCTTCACTTTCAAAACATCCCTATGAATCAAACAAGACCTATGGAGGGTGCCTTTTTATATCTCGTTATCTAAATTAACACTCTTGAAGTAGTTGTGAGCAACATCAAAACAAGCTTGCTGAAGTGCTTTATGATCTCCTAGAAGTCAGAGGTCTGAACGAGCAGGAGGCCTCCAGGAAGGCTTCTTGGAGGAGGGCTGCACTGCAGGCAGGTAGGATTTTGTAGAAGCCCTGGCACAAATGAGTCAAAAATAGCTTTGGATCCAAGTCCTACCTTTTATTAGTTCTATAATCACATTTCTCGGTCCCAGTAAGCCTCAGTTTCTTTATCTGTGAAAGGGAATCGTAATGCTGACTACAGAAGGCAATTGGAAAGGTGAGAGGAAAAAGTACTGGAAAGCTCTTTCTACACAGTCAGCAAGGTGGAAAATGCCCAGAAGTCCGAGCTCTGTTTTCCTAAAGCTGGGCTGGGCAGGTGAGCTAGAGGCCTGGAGAAGGAGGGCCCTCCTGGAGACTTGCCCCCAGCTGTTTTTCAAGGGCCTGGGTCTCTCCCACTTCCCCTGCCCCCAGAAAGACCCAGAAAGTGCAGGTAACCTTCTTCACTCCTTCCTTCTTCCTGCCAAGGCCTGTGGCTGCTTGCCCAGTTGCCCTCTGTCAGAATCCCACCCTTTTAAACCTGACCAGGCAACAGCAGAAAAACACAACTCCAGTGGGTAAGCAGGAGAAGTGCTCCAGGAGGCTGTATAGACATGCACAGCAACTATTCAAGGAATTCTTACGATAAAAAATTCTTTGTAAATCTGGATTTTTGCACGAGGACATCACAGGAACATGTTTTCTCAATTACCGTCCACATTGCTTAGAGTGAAGTCATCAAGTCCACAGCCCAACGGGACTGACTCGCACTGAGCCTCCTAATCCAAACTTCACTTTCCAGGACCTAAATCTGATGCAGCCAACACCACCCCTGTCCCTAACTGTCAAAACAAAACCATCCCCAAATCCTAAAGACATACCTATCCCCCGAAAAGCAATCTAACTGCAGGTCCTGCTTGTACTCACCAAAATTTGCAAAAGATGTCTCCACTTGATGGTAGATTGATAAGATTTCCACAGCCCCTTGCATTTTGTTTTTCCTTTAGCATTCATTGTTAGATGGTGACTGCACACTGCCCATCAGAGGAGACAAGTTCTTTAGGTCCCCAAAACAGAGAACATAGTTTCTTTTGAAAAAGCTTGCATCGACTGCTTAAAATATTACTAGTCCGTGCCTGAGACCAGTGATTATATTGTTCTCTGGATGGTTTCCTGGACCCGCTCTTTTCCAAGCAAACAGCATTGTCAGATATTTGTAATTTCTGTAATATTTTATTAATGATGTCCCCTCACCAGAGGGATGAACCAGAGTACACAATTAGCAGCATGCCTCAGAATCAAGACTCTGCCCAGCATCCACCAATATGAGCAAGAGCCTGGAAAACATTTCAAAGTGACTGCCAGAGAGCAGAGGAAAGAAAGTTTTGACATCCCTTAATAGGTATTGGTAGTGAAATAAATTTAGTGCTATACTCTCATTAAGGAGAGAAGGAGGGAAAAAGGAAGGAAGTTGAGTACAAAATTTTTTAAATGTATGTAGCAAGGAAAAATTTTGATGAAACTTTGTTTTTAAGTATATGTTTGTATGCACATATATGTGTGCAAACTGCCTCATGATGGAAAATGTAATTTTTTAAAATATTAATCATAGTTAAAAAAAAGTTCAAAAGTTACTGGCATAAGTGACAGAATTGTATAGAAAAGGGCAGAAAGACTGGGAGTTCGTTCCTAGCTCTGCGACTTCTGCTTGTTTGATCTTGGGAAACATTAGTTCTCTGAGCATCCATGTCTTCCTCTGCGAAGTGGAACTAATTACTCCCTCACAGGGAAGTTGTGTCGATTAAGTGACTAAGATGTATGAAGTGCCTGGTACTATGCCAGCCATCGAGGAGGCCAAAAAGCGAGAGCTGCTATCATACTCTGTCTTCCCCTTCCAGTTCTTCCTTCTTCTTCTTCTCCTCTTCCTCTCCTGTCCTTCCTCCTCCTCCCCTTTCCCTTCTTCCTTCTCCTGCCTTCTCTTCCCCTTCTTCCTACTCCTCCTTCTCCTCCATCTCTTTTCTCCATCTTTGGCTTCTTCTTTGTGACTATTTGACTTCATCACAACTATGACTTCCCCTCAATGTTTATATCACTTGCCTTTTTTCTGGCAAACCCAGCAAAGAAGCCACAGCAATTGTAGCTGGTCCTTGTCCCTATCTCTTTCTCTACCGTCTCTTTCATTTCATGCTTGCAGAGCCATCTTTTCGTGAATCTGTTCCCCTGGACATGACAGGACGATGATTGTCTAAGGGACCCAAGGCCTCCCTGTCTCTGTCCCTGGAAGCCATCAGAGGGATAACATGGCCTTTCCTGATCTTGTCACTTGGATAAATGTTTTGGTCCTCATACAGCTACAGTGACATTGGAAGGAGCGTCCATCCTCACTAAATCATATCCCTCTCCTTCAGTGTATTTTTATAGGGTCAGCGGAGCTAAGATGCCATGAAAATACTATTGCTGTCACAGTTCTAAAGAGGTTCCTGCCCAGAGCGGACAGCCGAACAGTTTCTCATGAGTGAGGCTCAGGGCTGCCCCGGCGTGGAGGTCTGAGCTTCTGTCCTGACAGAAACAGTGTAAAAGCTCTCAGTGTGACCACTGGAGCTGACAGCTTTGGGTAAACACGACCCTAGTCCCAGCTCAGCCCTCAGCCCTGCTAAGGTGTCACCGACCTGGCTGTTTGGCTCCCAGGGGAGTGTACATGAAAGAATGGGCCACGAGGGTGAAGAGGCCCAATTTCCTTGAGAGCTGAATGCAGGCCTGAGGACAGATGAGTGCTGACAGACTGCTGGGACCTTTGTTTGCAGGGGAGCTCAGCACCCTCCCTCTGCGTTTCCCCTGGCTCCCTGGGGCTCATTCCAACTCTGTTCCTAAAAGCCCCCACCCCAGGCTCCCTTTTCACCACTAAGAGGTAAAGAGGATTATTTGTGACATTCCCTCGAAGGCTGAATTCCTGTCCAGACTAGAGATGACTGCTCCTCCAGGGCAGCGACTATAGCTCCATTGGGGGTTGTAGGACAAGGAGACGGAAATGGAACCTAATTCTGCAGGTGATTTCATCTCTGTAGGACTGTCCTCTGCTCCCCACTTGCACACTACCAGCTGCAAAGCTAACACCTCAGGCCGGTGCACATTTCAAACCACATTAATAGCAGAAGAGAGACACTCATCACCACACCCGCCCCACCCCCAGAGCAGGTGGGTAATATTGAACCAAGCGCCGGGGAGTTTGAGTGGACCACAAGCCAGCCAGCAGAGATGTTCAACTCCATTGCTGCTGCACCTGTTTTTAGGAAAAAGCAAATGCTGACTTACTTTTTCTGTGCCCAGAGAGGGAGGAAAGGGGAGGGAAAGTGTATTTCCGCCCTTTCTGCAACTTGCAATGACAAATGGAATCAGTCGTCCCAGAAATGACACAGAACTAACAATGTTTCTTACGCAGGAAAAGAATCACCTTTCTTTTCACCTGGGCTTGAGAGTGTTGTTTCTGTGCTTTCACAGGGAAAGTGTGAATACTTAGCGGTGTTTTCATTTTTCTTCTTGAAGAGATCAGGCACCAAAATCCAACTCCAGATCTCGTAACTCCGCTTCACTATCTTTGTATCTTGGAAATGAAAGAAAATACTTTGGAGGTGGGGTTTTTTTGGGTTTTTTTTTTTTTTTTTTTTTTTTTGCTCTTTCAGCCATTTATTTCTTTATTTACAGTTTTTGTTCAATGCAAATCAATTCCATGAGTTACTGTGAATCAAAGCATAAATACACAAACACAATATACAATCCAAACAGATGTGCAGCATTCAGAAATGAAGCAAAAGGGAGCGTTCATTCACACACACACAGTAGCTTCAGATCTATTAGATCTGGTTGTTCCCATACAGATTTCCAAAGATGGGAAAGAATTGACTTGGATTATCAAGACTACGGTGGTCCTATTAGATACTGGAATGTGTAAGCATCAGTGTGTGACCATGAGAACAAAAGAGTTCAGAGTGTGTCCTTTTTTTTTTTTAAGGTTTCTGTGTATCAAGACAGTTTTAAAAGACTTACGGCAAAAATCAAGCCCACTTTAACGCTTAGGACCAGTTCTAACTATCTAAAAATATTGACTGATAACAGGAGGTGGGATTTTTAAGTGTCATTGTTTTTAATTTTTCCAAAAAAGAGCAAGATGCCCCACAAAGCAGAGGGCTTAGTAGAGCAACAAGTATGTCTGAAGGCTTCCTTTTAAGGCATCCTCATGATTAAGCAGAAAAAAAGATTTTAAATTACCACAGTACATGGCATGTCCACTTCTTGTCATTTTAACTTCATGAACAATTGTGGGCCTGTTAGAGAGTACTGATCGGCAACACTGGTACTTAGGAAAATTCCATAAACCTGTCTGTAGCTATTGCTTTCATACACTGAGAGAGAAAAATGGTAAGACAGTTGTAGATTGCTTATTTCAATCCCAAAATACTTACATTTAGGAGATGAGGGATTTACTCCTGGTTCAGAATAACTTACTGTGTTATTACCAGTGTGTTACTTGGACAAATCACAGAACCTCTCTGAGCTCTCGTTTCTTACTTTGTAGAATGAGAATAATATTCACCTGCACAGCTGATAGGGCCTTGCACCGACTGTGTCTGATGGATGTAGAGACACCCGAGTTGTAAGACCAGATGCGAAGACCTAGACAAGGAGTAGGAGACTGTGGTTCTGCCCACAGTTGTGTGAGGAACCTTGATGGTCATTTGCCCCAGAAGCACAGCTGCCCTTCCGAAGGCAGGAGCAGATGTGGAAGGAAAGGCAAAACCAGGTGTTCCTGCCATGGCTGAGATGGCAGCTGGTGCCAGGTACTGAGTGGGCCCCTGAGACGCAGAAGCCAAGGGCACCAGGAAAGGGCAAGAATGCAGAATCAGACTCTCCAGGTTCTAGCCCTGGGGATGGGGCATGCCGTGCATGTGTTGGAGGCAAGTTTCTGCAGCTCTCTGATTGTTAGTACTCTCAGCTGTAAAATGAGACTAACCGCACGTCTTACTATAAAAATAAAAAGAAGTGGCTTTTGGGAAGTCACTGTAGTAACACCACATGTGACAGTGGTTAGCACATGCCAAGTCCCTCCATCCAAGTCAGGCCCCTGCACCATCTCACAATAATGGTACTGGAGGAAGATGAAGTGGGGAGGGATGGATCAGGATTACATTTCCAAGGCCCCAGAATCCAGGGGATACAGATTCTGGGGTTTGCAGAATGTGGAGTCTCCCAGCAATTGGAGCGCCTGGACACAGGTACACAGATCTGGCCATCTCAATGTCTTCTCCAAAAGAGAAGTTATGATCAGTGTCTGTACCCTCAAGTCCACCTCAGGACACCAACTCATGACTCGGGTTCATTTCGCTACCTGTGTGTTTGTGAGGAGATGACTATATGAGGTTAGATGGCCGACACTTCATTTTATTAGTCTGTTAATAATAAGTTTAAAGTAACACACCTCAGATGTAGACAGCTTACTCCAACCTATCAAAAATATTATTATGAAAATTTACAAGGTCTAAAGAGTGATATAATGATGATGAAATTCAGATGTGTTGGATTACCCTGCCAGCTAATTTAGCCCTGACTCAATCCAAAGAAATATAGATTTTCCTGCAGACATAGTCTCATAGCTCCCTGGGTGCTGTGTGCCTTGAACGGCTAGGGCAATAAGGTTGTCTGCCACACTGCCTCAGAAATTCTAAAACACCTGGGCCGACCAGACATCCCTGTTTCCCCAGAGCCACTGACATGCTACTCTGCTTTTCATTCGCAAAACCCATCGGCCAACTTGTCATCAGGTCCCCTTCTTGGTGCACACAGGATTGATGCTCTCAAATTTCTCAAAACATGATCTCTGGCCCTTCAGTCATACTAAGAAATACATGGCTCATAAAAGCTCAGTCCAATGCTTGTCCTGGGAGCAAATTCTCTTAGCAGCCATTAGATTCTCGCCATTTGAAGGCAATAAACCACTCTTTGACAGTGCATCAAGTGGAAGATGCTTTGGTCCTTCCTTCCTGTGTGGCAGAAATTAAGCAAGTTATATAAACTGCCTGAGTCTCAGTTTCCTAAAGTGTAGGACTGGACTAATAATAATACTTCCCTTAGAAAGTAGTAATTCAAGGATGGAAGATACACAGCCCTTAGCAGAGTACTTGGTGCATAAAAGCTGTTCAATGAATGGTAGCCGTCCTCGGTGTATTAGTAAAATCTTGGCAAATAAAATTCAGACTTCTATGACTCATGGAAATACTTTGGAACTTGAGACCTTTGTAAAATAAGAAGCAAAAGAGAGAGAAGTTTAAAACATGGGGAGGAAATCCCTATACAAGATTTGCAGAAGATAATACTTATTAAATGATTAATTTAGCACAAGGCACAAGAGTTTCAAAAAACTGAGCTTTTGGTGGTTCTTGCTCTTGTTATTACAACTAGTCTTCCCCATGCTAGTCCCTTTGCTGATCGAGTTGCCACACAGGCCCGCCCTGGATCCCTGAAGCACTAGGCCGGAATTTGGGTAAGGCCAGTGCAGCCTGCACTCCAAGGGTCTCTTCCCTTTGCAGAGCATCCATAGCCAGTCAAAGTAACCCACACAGATTTCTGGGGACGACTCCTTCCTGCCAGCAGGTGGCTTTGTCATTTGGAAGGCCATGTCGTGCAGAGCACCGACAGGGAGCTGTCCCTTTCCTTTCTCCCCACTGGCCTGGAGTCGACCCCACCTGGCTCTCACTCCTCATTCCTGGGATGGTCACAAGAACAAGGGAGCCATGCCCCTGAAAGGAATTGAATTTGGTACGCAGTGAGGGGCAAGGGGCACAGAGCTGAGCTTTAGCTACTAGCCTGCCAGAAAGTGCTGGACCAGGACAGAAAATAAATTCCACAGGCAAGGGTCCACTAGACTCCCCGGACACAGAAGTAAATGGTAGGGTGTCTCATTTCTCAGCGTATAAAATACTACAAAGCTATTTCTGCCTGTGCTCCTAAGCAAACAAATAGAAAATGGAGGCACTTTGGTTCTACTCAAATTTGTAAGTAGGATTAATTCTGACTGAAGGGTGTTGCCTATCTTTGAACTAATTATTCAGCAGACATTATTACGTTCTCCCTGTACACACACTGTCCTGGACTTTAGGAGCTGGAAAGACATGATTTTTTCATTACTGAGGATTCAACTCAGGGACTTTGCACTGAGCTACAACGCCAGCCTTTTTTTTTTTTTTTTTTTTTTTTTTGAGACAAGGTCTTGCTAAATTACCAAGTTGCCAAGGATGGGCTCAAACTTACAGTTCCTCCTCCCTAAGCCTCCCAGAGTTCTGGCATTACAGCAGTGCACCACCGTACTCAGCTCAGAAGGACATTTTAGGCTGATACCTGCCCACGGAGGGACAAAGGACTTGTATCTGATTGGCACTTCTTATTTTAACTTTAATTCCAAAGATTTTAGCCTTTTGCGGAAAGAATCATTGGGATAAACCTAACACCACAGGTCTGACTGTCTGATTCTTCCATGACTCTGTACCTTTGGATACGAAAGGGAAATGAAAACATTTTAGAAGTCTTCTTTTCCCCTATCACATGCTTCTGCCATCTGCACCTGCCTGCACCTACAACACACACACACATACACACACACACACACACACACACACACACACTCGCACATGCACATCCCACAAAAAGTGGAGACACTGATACAACTGCAAACATTAAAAAACTGCAGAACCTCATGATTCAAAGATCTATAAAATCATAGTTTTGAAAGGATCATGTGAAAACATGTAGTCCTTTTTTTAATATGGGGGAAAAAAAGGAAAGGAAATCCAAAAGCTAGTGGATAAAGTATATTGTCTAAAATCACAGTGTGAGCAGCACAGCCCTGCTCAGGTCTCAGTTCATTTTCCTTCTATTCTTTTTTTTTAAGGGGGGGGGTGTGCTGGGGATCGAATTCAGGGCCTTGTACTTGCTAAGAAAGTGCTCTACCACTGAACTAAATCCCCAAGCCCATTTCTTTCCATTCTTTCACCAACTATCAAGCACCAACTTATGCCAAACTGTTCTGGGAACACGGGATACATTGGTGGACAAATGAGTTCCATGAAAGAGAGACCCATGAGCTGCCCCATTGTGTGCCTGGGGACAGGCAGCGGGCTCCTGGAGGAAGGCATGATTCATTTGAAAAGTGGAAAGTAGCCAGGAGGAAAGAGGATAGTCCAAAGATAAAGGGAAATCTTCCTTCCTCATCCAGAAAAAAGCTTTCACCTCCATGTGCTGTGGCCAGCTCAGATAATTCACACCTGGTCCTCCATGATCTTCTCTTTTCACCTCCACACTCACTGAAGTCATGTGGGCATATTTATACACAGAAAGCAACAGATGCCACAAATTGGAGCCCCCTCCCACCCTGACTCTGGAGTGCCATTTTACTCCATTTTACTCCACAGGCTTCCTGTATTCTACCTGCTTCCCAGCTGTAGGCAGCACAAATACTGCTCTACCACCCAAATGCTTGGTCTCCCTCCTATAGAAACCTCCAAGCACCTATTTCCAGTGAGGCTCTGCCAGCAAGTGACTTGGACGTTGGGGCTGTTTATTTCAGACCCCGGGCCATCTGGCTTCTCCTAGGATCCAGGACACCCCAACAAGTTAATACCAAGCCACTAAGAAAGAGCCTGTTCTTGTGGTCTTCGTCACCCCCTTGCCATCTAATGATATTTATCAGCCACCCACGCTTACCCAGCTTGTATGAGACACTTGGCCAGGCAGATCTCGAGTAAGGCTGTGACCCCTCAGGAATTCTAGGCTTGGCTGAGGCTGCGAAGCTGACATTGTTCTTCCTTAATATAACACGAGCTGCCCGGGGCACAGAAGCAGGGCCAGGAGCACAGCCCAGGGCACGGGGGGAGGGGGTGGCACTGCTGCTGTCCCTCACAGCTTGTCTCTAGGCACACAGGCAGCTAGGTGAGGAGGGTTAGAGTCCACAGTACGTGTCTGTGATGTGGTCAAGTTTCAAAGCAATGGATTCTACCACCCTTGCACCCCCACTACCACACTCGTTCTCCGAAGAGATTTGCCAAAGAAAAAGTGTCAGGAAGGACTGTCAGGAAGTAAGTACGGGCAGCATCCAGGGGTAAATGTTCTGCAGAAGTAAGGTCTTTGCTTCGAGGAAATGTGTGTGCACATTTGGGTATATGTGTGTGTGTGCCTGTGTACACAAGTAGGTGTATAAGCACATATGCCTGTGTGTGCGTATGTGTGTACATGTGCATACCAACACGTGTTGTGCATGGGTGTGCACACTTGTTGCACATGTGTCTGCACTGTGCAGAATGTGAAAGGGAATGGTGACTCTGGGGAGGGGCAGAGTGCACAGGGAGCAGTCACACAAGGTGGTGTGGGGGAGAATCTAGAGAGAAAAGGCCAGCCGGGGGTCTGGCTGGGAAAAGGCTGTGTTCTCTGAAGGACAGACAGGATTCCCTGAAAAAGGACAGACAGGATTCACAGAAAGGATGTATCTCCCAGCTGCTAGAAGGGAGAGTGGCTAGCACTCTTGGTCCATGCTGCAAAAGACACCCTCTGAGCTATGGAACTCAGCCATTTACTTACTATCTTGACCTTGGATCACCACCCCATGAAGTGGCAGGGAGGTCCCACAAGGCACGCAACATCACACTCTAACATCTAGTCTTGAATCTATTCCTCACACCTTGAAACTGCATGCCGGGGGTGGAGAGTAGATGGGAGCGAGTCAAGGTGAAAGCCCCTCAGACGGGAGTCCTGTGGAGTGAGGGGGCCAGCAGGTGGGCTGCAACAGGTTCTGTGCATTTAGAGTACACAGAAGACAGCAAAGGAGAGAGGTGGCTGGAAATCACTGAGTGTGTAAGGGCGGAGGTTAGCCTGGGGTGAGCCGCCAGATAAACAGAGGCTGGTGGACAAGAAGACAGTCCTCAGCCTTGCCAAGAAGTCCTGTCCCTCCCCAGGGTCCCTCTGTCTGTTGTGCTGCTCTGACGGCCTGCTTCCTCATCTACACACTGCTCCCTTCCCCAATACTGCCTTGGACCCGGAGAGTCGCCCCCGACCCTTCTGGCAAAGTGCAGTAATTGGAGGGGCCTGGCCCAGACAGGGAGTTAATGAGACAGACTTGATGGGACGAGCGGGTCTTTGGTGGACAGACCCGGAGCAGAGGCATGGCACAGGGGTCCAGGCTCTGTCCCACAGAGGGCACCTAGACAAGGGATGGAAAGGCTCGCTCCCCAAGCTGTGCCCTGAGCACAGAGCTGCATCCGCCTGAGGAAACAGCCCCATCATGTAACCCGCATGCCAAACTTCAGCCCTGCCCCTGCAAGCCCCAAAGGCCACGGAGAGAAGAGGAAAGAAGGGGATCTCACAGAAGAGGGGTTCCCTGAGAGAGAAGAGGAACAGAGGGGGGCAGCCTTGAGAAAGGTGAAGACCCATGTTACCCATTTAACAGGCTCCCTGAGGCCAGCCCCGGGGTATCAATTACTCTGCTGAAATGCTTGTGGTCTGAAGATGAAGGGGTGTTTTCCTTATTCACATTGAAATAATTAACTTGTTTCTGTCATTATGCTCATTGTCCAAATATTGTTCATTAAGAGTCTCATTGCTGCTAATTTCCCACACGTCACTGTAAACACAGAACTCCTGCCAGCGGCAAGGATGCACTCCTAGTTCTCTAGTGAGCACTGAGCATTTACTTTGCTGCCACATAATCACCTGATCCAGGTCCCCTGGCTGTAGCTGGGCAGTAAATCTTTATCAATCCCAGGTGAAGAGCACCCTAATAAAGAGCAAATTATTCTCTAGGGTCAGATCCCAAAACATGTGGGTGACAAACACAGTGGCATTGTTCTGTGACTTAGCTTGTTTTCCGTGTGTGGGAGGAATTCCAGACTTGAGAATTCTGCATCCAGACTTCATAGTTTTTTTTTTTTTTCCTAATCGAGACAAACACAACTAATGATAAAGAACAATACCAGCCTGGCATCTCCACTCCAAAAGGCTTGGGGTCAAAACCCGACCTCCGTAGGGATTGGAGAGGATCCAACAGCAACCACTGTCTCCTATTGCCAAGCTGGGCCATGCCCTCCACCAGACCAGCTTCCCCTTGGCTTCTGCAGCGGGGAGGCAGAGCAGATGTGCGGGCCTGCTAATGCGCTGGAGAATGGAATTGTTCTCCCAGCTTATTGAAATCAGATGCACATCACTCAAAGTGGCCCTGCAAACAGATGGTGGCTCCATGCGAGTACCCTCATATTGGAAAATGACACGAGCCACGACTCCATCTCCTCCCTTCCCTGTGCAACTGCACTTTCACCCACTGGGCAGGAGAAAGGCCTTCCCTTCTCCATCCATGCACTGAGGGTCAGGCCCACGTCAAATAAAGAGCTTCTAGGCAGTTAAAGCAGTATAGTCACCACCCCCTTATCCGCAACTTCACTTTCCATGAGTTTAGTTGCCTGCGGTCAACCACAGTCTGAAAATATTAAATGGAAAATTCCAGAAATAAACAATTGTATAGTTTAAAATTGCATGCTATTCTGAGTAGCTTGATGAAATCTCTCAACATCACACTCCAGCCCAGTAGGACATGAATCATCCTTTTGTCTAGCGTATCCATGCTGTATGTGCTACCCACCTATTAGTCACTTAGCTGCCATATTGATTATCAGATCAGCTCTTAAGTACTGCTATGTTTAAGTGACCCTTTCCTAGCAGCTTGACACAGCATCGCAGTGCCCACATCCCCTCATTGCCTCTCACTACAGCACTGTGCCCTGTAACACCATCACAGGAAGGGCGAGGACCCTGCAAGGAGATTTTGAAAGAGACCACATTCACATAGCTTTTATTACAGTGTGCTGTCGTGATTATCCTATTTTATTATTAGTTATTATTTTTAATCTCCTTCTGTGCCTAATTTATAATTTGAATGTTGTCCACAGGTATGTCTATACATAGTATAAAAAGGATTCAGTATTATGCACAATGTCAGGCATCCTCTGGGGTCTTGCAACATATCCCTCACACATAAGGGGAGAGTGCTGTATAAAAATTTGAATGCAATAGATAATTCAGAAAGGATGTGCCCTAAGTGTGAACAATAGTTGTCTCTGAGTAGATGGGACTAGAATAAAAAACAATATGGCATATGTGGAATTGAGCATACTTTGAGGAACTTACACTGATCCTCAAATTGTATTCAACTTGTCAGAAACAAATCCTGAGGTTGTATAAAAATATGTTTCAACATGGAATATAGTTCAAAAATATATCTTAAATACTAGATAATTAATAAGCTATTTCAATTGCTATAGATTTTAAAAGTTTAAATTGAATTTTCTTTGAGATTTTTTTATATTGAAATTAGATTATCTGGCTAATACATTAAGTAAGAGTGAGTTTGATGGTCTTTTTTTAGATTTACATAAAATAACAGATTGGATTGTAGATCTATTTGCAAATAGATTTACAAGAGATAAATTACTTTACTCATAGGGCAAATATGAGAATTAAATGAGATAATCCATCTAAAGTATTACCAGTAGTCACAATACCTGACACAAATGAGACAGTGGATAAATTTTAGCTATCATTAGTGTTTACCCTCTCTCTCTCGTTCTCCCTCTCTTCTTCCCTTTCTTTCTCTCTCTCTTTCTCTCTCTTTCTCCCTCTCCTCTTTCTCTCTATCTCTCTCTATGTATACATATATATGTATGCATATATACATATATATTTCATTTTCATTTTCTCTCTGCCAAAAAAAAAAAATGAGCAGACGAATCAGCGGATACCAATTGTCTTATTTTCTGAGTTTACCTGAGATAGATGTGAGTATAAAACAAAAATACCCAGGGGCTGGGAATTTAGCTCAGTGGTTAGAGTGTTTCCCTAGGAAGCACAAGGCCCTGAGTTGGATCCTCAGCACCAAAAAAGAGAAAAAGAAAAAAGAAAAAAATACCCAGGGTCTGGGTCAAACCTTCCAGCCTCCATCGGCTGGCAGATCTCTTCTTAGCTACCCTCCAGATATGCTTCCTGGGACATGGCAGGACTTTAGGACTGAAAGGGAACTTAGCAGTGAGGTCTTTTCATAGACAGCTTTACCCAGAGTCCCAGAGCAGCAAAGACACAAGCAGCCGGAGGATCGCGACCGCTGTCCGCCTCTTCTCACGCTGCCACACGCTCCCCGGGGGCTGGTGTGTAAGGATGCCGAGCCCGGTGCCCTAGACTACTCCGCAGCATCACACAGGGCGTAGCCTGGCCCTGGGCATGCAGTCGGCGCTCCTCAGTGACTCGTTCAGTCCTCTGATGTGCCGGGCGTGCTCGGCAGTCTGAGGGATGGGAAGCTAAGGAGACAGTCCCTGCCTTCAGGAAGCTTTCTGAGTCTAAGCAGGCAGGGCACAGTAGGGCCTGAGGGGCTCTCAGACAAGGGAAACTTGTTTAATTTCATCTACAAAAGAATGAAAATCAAAAACTGAATCACAAAATAGACCTCAGTGAGTTAGTTTTTGAGCTTCCTACTCCCAGACAAGTCCCAAACTGAATATATTCCAAATTCGTATCTGCAGCCCTTGACCTCTCCTTCAGCTCCAGACCTTTGTTATCAACTGCCTTCTGAAACTCTCCACCTTATAGCTGACATAAGGTATCTCAAGTACGGAGAGCTCAGTGTAAGGCTCTCCGTATCCAGGTATCTCGGAGTTCACATGCCTAAACCCAGACTCTGGACTCTGCCCTTCACATCTGCTTCTCCGCCAGTGCTCTCCACCTCAGCAAACACACCTGCCTCCAGCTGGAGGCCAAAGGCCGGGGGGACTCCTTGATTCTCCTTTTCCGTCACTCCTCCACTTCACAGTCTGTCAGGGAAAGCCTACTGGCCCTATTCCTTCTCCTGTTCCTTCTCCACTGTCACACGAACAGTGTCCTCTCACCTCCCCCCTACTTGCCATCACCTCTCACCCAGATCGCTGCAGCAACTGCCTGCCTGGTCCTCTGGTTTCTACTCCTGTCCACATTATGTCTACGCACTTACAAGTGCTCCTTTTAAAATTGAAAATTTATCAAGTTTTTTGAGGGGGCTTCTAGGGATTGAACCTAGAGTCTTTGCACTGAACTACATCTCCAGCCCTTTTATTTTTAACTTATTTTTTCATTTGGAAGCAGTGTTTCACAGAGTCGCTAAGTTGTGTCACTTTTGTGGCTTCTTTGTCTCCATCAGGATAAAACCCAAATTCACCAGGGCCCACAAAGGCCTGTAGGAGCCGGCCTGGATCGTCCCTCTGATCTCACCTCTTTCCAGCCTTCCCCAGCCACAGGAGCACATTTGCTGCCTCCAGCTGCGTGTGCTTCTGCCTCTGGGCCTTCGTTCTCACCATCCTCTCTGCCTAGAATGTCTCTTCATACTTCTGCACGGCTCCCTCCCACACTTCAGTCAGATCTCTGTAAATACCACTTCATCAGAGAGACATTTCCTGACCAAACCAGCGCTTCTCCAATGCGTAATTCCAAGATGCTCAGCATGCTTTATTTTTTTTCCAGCACTTGTCACCAATTGGCACTTTGTTTGTTTTCTGTCCATCTCCACTAGAATTTAACTTCTCTGAGAGCACAGAACTTTCCCATTCTGTTCCCAACTGTATCCCCAGTCTCTAGAACACTGCCTTGACACATAGGTATTCATACAGTTTTTAGAAGAGTGGATCAGCAACGCACTTTCATTCTGTACCTCGGATTAATCATTTGTATGCTGATCTATTGCCCCTACTAGGCCACTCTTGTCCACCTCTGTAATCTCTACAGTTCCAGACATGGTGTGCCCGTGTGCAACAGGTGTCCATTACATGTGTGCTGAATTTAGCTGAACATCTGCCAAGCACTAGCCACAAAGTTTGTGACTTCAGTCCAATTTCTATCAGCTGCAAGAACCACTGTGCCTCGAGGTTCTGTAAATTTTTTTGAGCTAGTCCCAGTGTTTCATTAGAATCTGGGGACTCCTGGGAGAAGGAAGAGCACAAATAGAGCTTTGTGTGATGGAGAAAATGGGGATGTTTGCACTGACCTTTTGCCAGGCCCAAGTGTGCAGAGCTGAGCTCTGGGGAAAGCAGCAGAAGCAAATGTGACCAAAGGATTGATCAGATGCGAGCTACTGAAGTTACAGGGTCTTTCTTAAAGGAGAGATTTATGCTCTTATGCCATATCACTGCCACAGAACCATGTAGACAAACCACAGTGAGTCAGACATGCCAAGATTTTTGCTCCTGTCTGATTCTGCCACACTCGTACGGAACCAGACAAAGTTGTTCCTTGCCTTTGGAATCACATCTACTCGTCTGAGTGATAGACTGGAGACTTTCCAGAGTGCCGGCTCAGGCCTCCTGCCCCAGGCCCAGTGAAGGGAAGACTGTGTGGTACTGAGGGCCTCCTGATAACTGGCTCCTGTGGAAGGAATCCAGGTGCAGCTCGAGTTGTGAAAAATTCAGAGTTATAAGTGGGGCTAGAACATGACACAATGTACTAGGAATCATTTTACAAATTTATCTCAAAATCAAAGCTACTTGCAAAAAGGGATTTAGCTCTACCTTCGACTGTTTCCTCAGGCTGAAATGTTTAAATAGAAATAACTCACAAAATATGTCATAGTCTGCTTATATTCTCTCCTGATGGCAGTAGAATTCTGCTCAACTCCCCCAATCGCCATCAGTTATTTTTAAACTGCTTTGTCTTTTAATGAAATCATTTGGCATCTGGAAGGCTTATTTCAAAAGTTGATCAGTAAAACAAAAAACAATTGTATATTTAAAATGCATATGAAAAAGCTCTTAATAAGGTAAAGAAACTTAATATGACAGTGTTTTTGCTTTATCTTTTGAGTGGGTTAGTGTCCCTAAGCGATCCGTATCATTGGAAACTATGCCAGGAAAGCCACCAAAATCAAAGCAAGTACAGATTTATAGAAAAACAAACAGCAGCTGTCTCAGATCATGTGAGAGGCTGGGGCCACAAGTCTGCTGAGAACTCATCAAATCCAATTGAGCGGTTCAGGGCAGAAGACATTTAAAAAGTAAAAGTACAAGCCCATCGGGAATATTAAGAAAAGACTTGTCCAGATTTTTTAAAAATATACACCCAAGGCCCAAACCATTATGACAGGCCAAAAGCTCTAAACCAGAGCTGCAGAGGCCACGTAAGAAATCTGCTTAAATGAGGCATGAAGAGTATCTGGACCCTTCCTCCACACAGGACTGGCTTAGAAGGGCAGAACTTCTCCCTCTCTCTAGAAAATCTCCGAATCACAATTTTATGGGCTTTATTATGCTAGTTTTCAAAGCTGTGATCAGTTCAAGAGGGCATTTTCCTTGCATGGTTTTAGACTATTCTCAAAGCGAATTTCTTGGTGTATTGATTTAAATGTTTCCGAATCTTCAGTAAGAGAAAAAAAACACTCTCATGGTGAAATAAGCGTGACCTCAAATAAGCGAAACCTCAGGGCCTCGTGTGCCTACAGGCACATGGAAAGCTCTGAGTAAAGAAGCTGTTTGTGTCTTAGCGGCTCCTGAATGTCTTCAACTGTGAGGCGCTTGTTTCCCCAAGCTACTCTGGACAGCCAAGAGGTTTAAAGCGCTGGTATGGACATTTCGCTGATTTCAAGGCCAAGATCAAGATTCATATCTATTGAAGATCATTCATTCACTTATTCGGTGGACATTTGTGTGCCGCCTTTTTCAAACCAGGCTGTACTTAGACACCAAGGCCAGTACCAAGAGGAAAGGGTCTAGATCCCTACATGGTGGTAGCTGTCAAGGCAGTAGGAGAGATAAACATGTACGTAAATATCAGCGTTCCATGATACAGGCTTCTCCAAACCCCTTCATGTCCAACAGTCTTGTGTAATACAATTTATAACCTAAGATGCTCACTAAATATTTCCAGAGCACTTGTCTTATTTCCCCCTACACTGTTTATTACTAAAAACAAGTGTCATGCCTTACACTTGTCTACTACTCTCTATGGCAGGTACCTTGGGAATGAACACATCCTCTGTCATCTAATGGACTCTGGCTGATTGATTAAAGACTAAACTAGGTGACTCCCTGATTGCTTTTTAGCTTTGCAGATCTAAGAGTCTTTCTCAAATATTGATACAGTCCTGTGCCTACAAACTTACGCTGAACCACAAAAGTCACGAATAGTTCTTTGGCTGAAGTTTTCTAGGGGCCGTCTTAATGCCACAGAAGTAAAAAAAAAAAAAAATCAATCCATGCTGCCCCTCCAAATGACAAGCCACAACAAACTAAAGCATTTTGCTTTCTGCTTCGACACTTTCTGCTTAAGTGTTAGAATTTAAAACTTAGTGATTTGACTTTGTCATCGGAGAACAGCCAAGCTTCTGATTTCACATCAGCATCCTGGGAATCAAGTGACTATTTAGCCATTCGTTGTAGAATTTAATACAGATTAGGGTTAGCCACAATTGGTAACACTTGGAAAGTTGTTAATTTCTTGCTGGCAATCCCACTGTAAACTCCCTTCATAAATTTCAGATTTAAACTTGGCGTTGTCATTCAGATTTTATGCACATTTATTTGATTTACATATACTGAGCAGTTCCTAATTGTACGATCAGCAGGCAAACAGCATCTCCGGTGCTTTAAGTACTTGAGAATTTTTCAGAGCTGAAAAAATTCTATAAGAAGAAAGTTAATTTGGTAGAAATAAGTTACATTAGTTCTATTATGGTATAATGTGGTGTCTCATCCTCTGTGCTATTGATATTTTGGCCTGATCATTTTGTGTGGTAGGAGGCACCCTGAGCATTGTAGGAAGTTTGCATATCCTTTGTCTCTATACACTAGGTACTGATAGCATCCTTCCTAATCCTTTATGACACCAAAAATATCTCCAGATATTGTAAAATGTCCTCTGGGGCAAGGATAGAGATGGGGAAACTTTCTTCAATGACTAATGATAAAAGAATTCCGGTGACTAAAGTCAGTTCTACACTAATAGTAAGGGAATTTTTCATTTTGTGGATGATCAGCTAGTATATGCACAGAGAGTGGGAAGCCAAGTTTCTTGTCCTCTGGAACTAGGTAAATCTGTCCTCTTCCTAGCCCATGTAGCTTGGGAAAAGTATCCATCTGTCTCAGAGTCTCAGTTTCCTTATCTGCACAAAAAGGAGTGCTACCCTACATGTGGTCACAAGCAGAAGCGAGCCATATACTGAAAGCCTCTGAGTATAAAGCCTGGCAAGTAGCAGGCATTAAATACTCCTCGTTCCCTTCCTCTTTCCACTCCTCCTGCTCCTTCTCCCCTCCCCCTCTGCCCCTTTCCCAGTATCTGGGATGAACTCAACTCAATTTAATGTACTACAAATGATTTGGTGGTTTCTTTCCAGTTTTTCTCTACTATAGCACAGACCATCAGGAGCTGACATTATATCTAAACCTTATATGAGCTTTAGAGAACAGAATAACCTGAGTCAATAATAGTCAAATAAAAGAGAATCTGAATCCTGAACTCTTTGCATTCATACCCAAGAACTTCCAAATTGAGAAAATGTGTCCACACACATCAGTAGCATTTACCAATTTTTCAATCTGTGTTCAACATGGTAAGACTGTTCACTTGGTCACGCAAAGGGACCATTGCTGGCAAGTTGACCTGCTCAGTGAGGATTATGAACCCCTCCACAAGCACCCACCCTAAGCTATAAAATAGGCCTACTCGCTTCATCTCTGCAGGAGGAAGCAGCCCAGGTGAGGCATGATGGGGAGGACACTGATGTGAAATCCCATTCGATATAGTACTAAATATCAAGAATCTACAGAAAGGACATATGGAAAGGTTTATGAACCTTATTTTCATTATAAAGGCATTATAAGAACATTACAAGCCACTTGGAGAATGAGGGAGAAAAGATGGGATCGCCCAAAGTCCTAACACTCAATATGACTGTTTTCATTTATATATTTACTTCCAGGTCCGATTGCTACACACATGTGACTTCCCTTGCCTGCGGTGATTTCATACATACTCTTCTCTAATCTGTCCCCTCAATCATTTTGCACCAGATAACAAATGTTGTCCCTTTTTCTTATTGTCTTCACAGTTTTCATGTTTGATGACAGTATAGAAGTTCCTGAAAAACATTTTCCATAAGTAACTAGCGATCCCTTTATTGAAAGGTACTTGGCTTCTGATTTTGCAATTATAAATCATTTAGTGGGGAAAATTCATATGTATAGTTTTAGTCCCCTTTTAAGATCATTTTCTTAGGACAAAATCTCAAAAACAGGATAAGTAAAAACTATGGACATTTATTATAATCTTAAATATACTATTGTCAAGTTATTTTTAAATACATTATTTTGATTATAAAAGCCATTCGGGGATCATCATACAACATTTGGTAAATACAGTAAAGTATAAGGAATAAAACAAAACATCACTCATAATTCTTTAATTCAACTACTAATAATATCCATTGCCTTTCCTTCTGGGCTTTTCCCTATTTTTAATATATACATCTATCTAAAATTAGGTTCATTATTTGTTGAGACTCGGCTTCCTCAATGAACAGTGACACAGGATACTGTCTTTGCCTCAGGTAGTCAGATGAGTACTTCTAGTCCTCACAAGAAAGGGGGCTTGTGAGAGTGCAAAGGATGTGTGGCTCCAGACTGCCTGACAGCGTCCATACACCCAAGAGTTTCTCCACATCATCTGTTACAGGCCGCCTATTCACCCTCCCTGCCCGCAGAACCCTCTTGTCTAGGATTCCCATCAAGTGCGGCCTGGCTGAACGCACACCGGACCTACATTCTAAAATCAGCATGTTACAGGCCTGCAACGTGTGGCCAAACTCACCTTGAAAACCCTTTAGGGAGAACAGCATAGTGCCTCTGTGAGTCCAACCAGCTCATCTTTCCTACATTGTGGGACCCAGTTACTCTTCCTTCAGCTGAGCACCAGACGAAGCAGTTGGTTTGCAAAGGAACCATATTGTTTAAAGAATGTAAATCTTCAAACACCTGTACCACACAGAATGAGTGTTCAGTGGGAACCAACTCTGCCTGAAGAATGTATGTTGTATACACATGTACAAGTGTTGATCAGAAACTACGGTGTGTTTAAATTTTTTAAAAATTATTACAGTAAAAGACATATCGCCATTAATCTCCCTCAAAGTACTCCTCTCGATTTCAAGTACACCATTCTTGCACCCTCTGAAGCAGGCTGGAAGTCCTCTTTTGTGAGCGTCTTTATGAGGTATGATTGAAAAGAAATAAAGTTGAGTGCTGCTGCCAAGTGCCATCGAACAAAAAAGCAGTTTCATAAAAACGTCACAGTGTGTCTTCATCCACCTTGTTCCCCTGATCTAGCGGTGTGAGACTTCTGCCTCTTCCTCAAGGTCAAAATGACCAAGAAAGGTCAATGTTTTCAGTTGATTCAGAACACTAAGGCAACCATAACAGCAGAATTGAAAACACTCGCAAAAGAAGACTTCCAGAACTGCTTTAGGAAATGGCAAGAACTATGGGATAAGGGGCTTTGAAGTGAGGGGGATTAATAGCAATGTGTTTTTTTACCATGATAGTTTTCTAAATTTAAACGTTCACTGTATTTTGTGATCACACCTGGTATTTGTTTATCCAAGTCTCTACCCCATAGACTCGTTTGTTAGAATGACATGAGGAATCATCCTCCCTTTAAATTGGTATTCGTTCTTTCTCTCATTTCTTTCCTTGTTCCTCCTCTTGTCTTCTTTCTTTCCTTCCTTCCCTCCTCCCTCTTTTTATTTTTTCTGTTTGCATATCATATAACAACAGCCATTACAGTTATTCATCACAATCGGAGCACCGTTCACAATGGGAAGTCTACGCACACCAGCGGCACATTCTTTTGCTCAACACCCCTCCAGTCAGGGTAGCACGTGCGGCTCTTCCCTATTCTGCCTGCTCATTCCAAGTGAGTCTGGCAACAGTGGAGCCCAGCTCTCCTCCCTTGCCCTGTGAAAGCTTTCCTCAATGTGCCACAGCCTTACTTCCCGCCATTTTTGCTGCGGGGTGCTTTCCAGAGGCCTGGCCTTGCTGGCTTACTGTTAACGTTCGCCTTGCTGGGGAGAGCAGGACCGTGGATCTTGGGCAGAGCCTGTGGTCTCCTCAGCTCATTCGCTGGCCAACCAAGCAACAGTGACAGGGACGTGGAAAGGGCAGTGGCACAGAGGAATGGTGAAAGCCGCTCCCCAGGACAGCCACCCTCTCTGCAGCTCAGCTCCAGCAGCCTGAATCCCAGATTTATGGATGGCACCTGGCGAAGCAAAATGATGCAAACCCAGCATGAAATCCAAGTACACCGTCATCTATCTCTGTTTAGATCTTGTTTGGGGTTTTATTAATGACAGTGGATTTGATTAAACAAAGTTTACACTGTAACTAACTCCAGCTGGATCCAAGCATCAATGGGAAACCCCAGTTCCCCTGATGTTATCCTTTTGTCCTTTGCACTCATGATTTCTTTCCAAAACATTTGCTCTGAATCTGATAATGGTGATGTCATACAATCTCATTTATTTTAAGGGCAAGTCTGGCACACCCAGCCCGGCAGGCCCGCAGTGAAGGACTTTTGTGCTGAAGATGCTGTGTGCTTGGGACGTGGTCTTCTCCTAACCTATGGGATGAAGTCACTGTACCATTCTGCCAAGGCCGCATTATCACTGGGTTTGGGCTCAGATTTAGAATTTTTCCAACAGAAATCATATTCTAATAGGCTGTTAACTGAAATATCTTCAGGATTATCTTGCAAGGTTACCAGAAGCTGGTCAGTGAAATCTGGGTCCTTTGGGGGATTTGTTGCTTCTTATGAATGGCTACTTCTTGGGCTTTTTCTCTGGGGAAATCCCGGAGTCACACCTCCCTGAAACAAGCTAAGGCATGTGGGCCTGCTTGTGATTTGTGCAGCGAGTTTTTCCTCTTAGCAGAACTGAGGTCAAGCTCATCTTTGAAGTCTTTTCTCAGTCTGTCTCTTTCTCCCATTCACTCTTTGTCTGGCTTTTCTCTCAAGCTGTTCGCCCTCTTGCTGCTCTTGTTTCTTTGCCTTCTGATCTCTTTCTCCATCCTCCTTTTGCTTCGCTATCTCCCCTCTGTCATTTTCTCACCTTCTGTCTCCTCTTATTTATTGTCCTTGCTCTTCTTCTCCTACCCTCCTCCCCTTTCTGTTGTTTCTTACTGTGGCTTCATCTTGTTCGTTGCACTTTTTTAGTTTCCCTCCGTGATGACACTGAGTTTCCTAAGCACAGGACAAATCCAGCTCACTATTTCTCCCAGTGCCCACAGGTGTTGTGTTGGTTCGATTCCATCCAATCATGACTCACCCATTCTTGCCACAGCACTCATCAAGCTCCAAGCTGATGGGAAACCAGATAGGCATTTCTCCTTCTGTCCCTGACCTGAGCTCAGCCCCCAGGCTGGCCCCTAATTGGAATCAGCAGATCCAGCACCAGGGCCAGGGCCAGCGTCAGTGCCAGCATTAGTCAGATTCCCCACAGTGCCAGGTGGGGACAGGGCCAAGCTGTGTAATTAATGGCCAGTGTGTGCCCTTCTGATACGTCTGCCAAAACGTCACTGTTACCCTGTAAGTGACAGCCACTGCTCACTGGTGAAAAGCCTTTCTCTACTTCTCACCCTCATATTTACTATTCTTGAGACTGAAAGAAGACAGTGGCCTGGTATCTTTTAGAGAGAGTCTCTAGAGGCAACAGGGTGGCGTGCAGAAGGAACGTCTAGATTTTTACCCCAGTGCTTGCACGCAAAAACTACCAACCTGCTAGACACACACCACCATGATTTCTAATATTAAAGCATCTACTCAATTCAATATGGCAAATCAGAAGAGGCAATTTCTCTTCTGGCTAGGTGGCCTGTATATTTTTTATGGTATGAGATTCTCATTCTTTTAGGAAAGGGGCATTTCACCTGCTAACAATAAAAGCAACTACATCTGCCTTTAAAAAATATTGATGGAAATCCAACCTCCTCTTCTCTGCCTTGTGATTTACTTCACCGCATAAATTTGGGGACGAAAAGTCAACAACTCGTGATTGAATCCACTTCTGAATGTTCATCCTCCATTTGATCTCTCTGCATTTCTGTTCAGTGCATTTGCTTTCCACTCATCCCTCAAACCAAAGTCATTGCTTGGCATTTTCTTGTTTTAGAAAGTGACAAACAGAGCAAGCAGAGAAAACATTGTATGTTTTGGACTAAAAATGAAATCATTAGGGTAAGTTTCTATTCTTGTTGCCTGGAATTTTACTCTGGATCTGATTAAGCTCAACAAAGATATTATATTCGAAGCTTTCCTGTAAATGTATGAGATGGCTTGCTATTGCATGTCCATGAATGGAAATATTAACAGACTCCACTTGGCTCCATCAGCCTCTGGGCTGATCTTCACACCCAGCAACCCAACGCACAGAGAATCACGCCCCCAGCCCAGAGTGAGTAGTTCCGGTCTTACCGGAGATTCTCTTCCCAGTTCAAAACAAGAGCTTATCCAGCAAATGTGTGAGAGTGATGTAGTAGCCAATTCTAACTTCTAGAAATTGCCCACTAAGAAGTGGCTGACATTTCTATGTCTCTCCCTTCTAGTACTATATTTCTGTCAGAATCGTGGGTCCTCCCAAAATCTATTTCTTGGTGATTGGAGTATTTCGTGGAGGAGAGAGTGTAGTATTTGGGCTCTCTTGAGGTTGTAAACAAGGCAAGGCTCAAGACAGATAAGTGGAGCAGGCCAAGTGTTTTTCAAACTAGAAAATCAGCACGAGTTTTCTTTTTCTAAGCAATTAGGTAAATTCAAGAAAAGAAAATATGTCAAATTCCACTCACACAAAAAGCAGAAATAGACACTATCAATACAAAACCCATCAGACAAAACTGCTGCTCCTTTGAATTGGTCAGGTATGTGGGCAGCACAGAGTAGGAGAAGTGAGCCACAGAGCAAGAGATCCAGGCATTTGTCCATCATACCATCCACTAAGCAGCACAAATTTGTTTTTCTGTAAAATGGAAATAATGCCAACCAAGAAAACTTTTAGTAAGTATTTTTAAAAGAACTATGCAGAAAGCCCTTGATATAGTGTCTGGCACATCATATATAATAAATGTTACCTTTAGGGGTAGTAATTGTATTTACTTCTAACCCACAGTTTATGCCAGTGAAGTGCTTAATATCTTAGAGCATGACCTCTAATTTTACGCCTGAATATAGGTAACTCTATCCTTATCATTCAAAATGTGGGCATAAAGGGACTTTTCAGGAGATTTCTCAGCCTTGTCCCAGCCTTGTCCTTTCTTCCTGCAAGCTCAAACTCAAACTCTCAATTTCAGCGTACTCACCCTAGTGACCCAGAAGGAAGGAACTCCTATTCAGTCTGAGCAAGTGGCAAGAGGGAGTGAGTTGGCCGGGCCTCCTCTGGAACAGCTGGCTAGCCACTTCTCCCACTGGGCTGGAGGGCCGAAAGACGGCCAGACTCTGGGCCTGGCCCTAACCTCCCAGAGAATTTCCTTCTTCCCAGTGGGAGCCAATCACTGCCACGGAAACAGACATGCTGGAGGTTGAAGGGAGGGGCCAGGGAGAGTTTACCCTCTCTGCAGAGCCCTAAGCATCAAGTCTGTTTGTCTTCGGATATGAAGAGATGGACAAATTCAAAACAGCCTGCAAAAATGTGCACTTATCCTTACTAAATTGCATCAGTATAGAAGAACTTGCCTCACTTTGGAGGACCAAGGTACATGGTTCCTTATTTTCTTTTTAAAGTATGTGTGTTTGTATATATGGATCTATGTTATTAATGTCCTTGTGACCATTATAATTACTACTCTTCTGAGGTAATTCTAAAATTTATCAAGGTTTAAACTGAAAATGTTGTCATTGACATTATTTGAAATACAATGCTGGCAAAATAAATATCTCAGCAGAAAGAAAGAAGGAAGCAGCTTTTGAAATGATGTTGAAAATAGTATAATGGAATATGTAGGAAATCATGAAAACTGATTTCAAGACTAAACTCTATTCACTACTGGGCAGGAACTTACATGGGCCTGGAAATGCAATGAACTACACTGAAAGAGACGAAATGACCTCAAGGCTTGACTCTTAAGGCCTTGGGAAACATTGGTCAGACTTGGTGGCTCCGATAAGTTCTTTAATTTTTTAGAGATGGTGATGCTGATGGTGGAAGTGGTTGATAGTAATGGTAAAATGGTGGAAATGGTAATTCTGGCGGTGGCCATGGATGGAGACTGAATGGTGGTGGTGAGGCAGTATTGGGAGGTGGTGGTGGTGCTAAGACGATAATGGCCTTGTTGATGGTTGCAATGTTGGTGGTAGTGGTGGCCATTGAGGTACCAGTGGTGGTGGTTGCTGGAGATCATGTTCCCATGTTCTATGGCTCTGAAACATAGACTTGACTTCTATGCATGCTGTAATCGATTTAAGAAGTAGGCAGAGAGGGGAAACACTTAGATCTCAGGACTTAATAAGCATAGGTACACAGAAAATGTTTGGTCTTCTTCTCTGCCAAGAATCACCCTACCTGCCTTTTGGAAGTTATTTTTTTAGAGACAATGCAGGCAAAATAAATTTTACAACCCAATAGAACAGTACATATCTGCCGAAGCATATACACACACACACACACACACACACACACACACACGTTCTAAAGGTTATAAAGTTTGGGGGTTTTGCTGGAGAATTCATTTTTCCTATTTTTAAGTGTTTGTTTATTTTGCTTTTTATCCTCAAACAGTTGGAATTTGTATTTTGGGAATATAGAAAACAGGTCTGTAGAAAGAAGGAAAAGTAGCAACAGTTCAAAAGAAAGAATGGTCTGAAAGTCCTGGACACAGGTGGGTAGACACAATGCTTGGAGAGAGCAAGGGGAGAACACTTCTTACACAAACTAAACCAAATTGAGGCCAACACACAGTCCCACAGGATGGGTAAGCGGCCCTGGGACCAAACAAGAAGCTGGAGCCAGGACTACCAGCTGGGGGAGTCAGGCAAATGCCCATCTTCCAGGGGACAAATGGTGACACTCTTTAGACCAGACATGGCAGAACGAGTCCCTGGAAGGCCTTTGAGGTGCAGCTCCCTTCACAGACGAGGCCTGGTGCCAGAAACTCGGCTGATTCACAAAGAAAGGAGCACAATGCTAACAAATGGTTTTTATTATCATCGTGCAGTCTCCACCCTCATTCTGTATGTGTGTGCCTTGCTTTTTTCTTTTTTCATCTTCTCATGGCCTGTAACTAAACAATGAGGTGATTGCCATCTCAGTGGATTGCACAACATATCCAGCGGCTGGGCTGGAGCATAGCCTCCTCCAAGGGAATTCAGGACAAGAAAAATAAGCACCCTGGAATTAAGGAGGGATTTGTTATGCACAACACCTGTGTACTCTTTTTAGCGCTTGTAATGAAGGCTGCAGGAGAGTCCATGTCTTCGTCCCTTGACAGCACACCTGTCAGCCCACCACTGTGGCCTTTGCCTGCTTAGATAAACCTCACATCACCATGGCAAAGGGAGCTTCTTTCCGTTATCTAGGCATGTGGATTGGGACCACTTGTTATTTCCCATTATCACATGAAATAATGATTTACTTTGGTTGAATAAACTGGCACAGCTGTGTGAAGAATTTTCAATTCTGCTCAATAAACACTCATTAAATGCCTACTCTGGGACAGTCCCATGGATAAAAATACACCTAAAGCCTCAAGAAGTTAATAATCCAGCAGAAGCCTGAATTTATCCTAAACTCCTGGATGACTGAGCATATGTTTGACCAAGAGCAATGCCCTCTTCCATGTTGTATCCTGCTTGTGACTCACTTTCCCTCTGAAACAGCAATTACCCCAAGCAAAGATGCTATTAATTTATGGTGCCCGGCAAGTTTAGCCTGAGCTAGAGGTCACTGCCTTCAGCAAACCATGACTGGAGCTGGAGCTGGCGCAGCTTCCTCCCTCTGACTGGGACGTGGCTGGGGAAATGGATCATTTCAAAAGCAAGGGTTTCAGTTTGTTACTCAGCATCTTTGTTGGCAAATGATTGCAGATAATCGTCCCACAGCTGCAGGATGTGTGCTGCATTTGCTCAGTCCCACTGAGCATGTGTAAGACCAGCCATTCCAGTCACGACTAGGACACCGTGATGACACTTTCCTGCTGGAAAGGGCCAGATGGGGGAATGGGATGGACAGGAAACAGCATTTTGTCTTCTGCACCTAGCCTTGCCAGTAATTGCCTACCTGATTTTGGCCAATAGCTTTAACAAAATCAGTAAGATTAGCTACCATTAATATTTATATAGTACCATCTACTTGGTGGCCACTCGGCTAAATGCTTATTCAATTTAATCCACTTAATTACCCAGCGTGCAAGGTGTAATTCTCATTTTTGAGAGGAGACACTGAGGTGCAGAAAGGTTAAGTCACACAGTAAGTGACTGGGCTGAGCTGTAACCAACTTCAGGCCTCAGGAGTATGTAAAACAGTATGTAATTACATAGAACAACAGAGTTGTAAAAATCCTAAAATAAATTTGTTTCTATTTCTCTGAATCTTAATCATGCAAACTGTTCCTCTTTAGAAGCAACAGGATGAGTGACTGGTTTCTCTCTGTGTGTGAGTGTGTGTGTGTGTGTGTGTGTGTGTGTGTGATGATTGAGTGTGGAAAACTGTCTGCCCTCCTCTCTGGAATTTCTAATTACCCACAATGGTCTGGATCTCTGGAGACAGATGCGCTCTGTGGGTCTCTTGTCAGCTCTGGAGTGAATTTCCCCAGTGCAGAGATTTTTCTGTTGTTCATGTTGTCATGGTCAAATAAACCCTAAAAGGAGAAACACTAGAAGATTGGGAATATTCTGAAACATAATTATATGAGAATCAAATGACTTTAGAAAGGATAGCAGGTTTTAGTCTCCCCTGACCTTTGCTCTTAAAATAATGAAAGAGAGAGATGAAATTCCTGAACTTGAGCTGAAGAATGCCCACCCCAGAGCCCTTCATTACAGTTAACCACCGACATTCCCCATTTGGGACCAAGATAGTTAAAACCATACACAGGAAGTCGCTGAAACAGTGCAAAGCCCCCAACTAACACACACAGAAATAAATTCTTCATTTCCAACTCTTATCTTAGCCTCCGGTCACCTGGGATTTGTATATGCTGCATGCCTGGGCAGAGCTAGGCTAAGTTATCCCTTTCATGCCTTGAGTCAGATTTTCTGGGTGTGAAGTCAGCAGACAAGCCAGGAAATGTCAGCACAGAAGGGTGAAGGAGATGAAAATTTAGTGACAGCTGGATTTCCAGGTGTCTGGTGTGTCCACTGTGATGTGCCTGGTGCTGGCTACTTGTGATTATGTTTTCTTGGATGCAGGGTGATTTGAGCCACAGTGATTTTTGCAGTGAAACTGAAGTCCAGCTGCTCAAACAGAAATGGCCTCGTCTTATGGACACTTTAATGAGTAAGGGTGGCATTTTACTGGAATTCCTATATTTGGGTCCCTTGACTCATCCCCTATCACACCTTAATAGAAGGATGGATGGCCTTTTTAAAAGCCCTAGGACCCTGCGTGTCTGTAATCCAGGATTTCCTCTGGTCTTTTTCAGGGCTACGGATCTTTAGTTTGTCTTCATTTTTGAAGTTACATCTGAATTGCATTATAGACTTATGTGTTGTAATGTTTCTTGACCTATTGCTTGGAAAACATACCACACACCGAGAGGAAAAGGCTCACTCAAGAAGAGCTGAGGACATTTAATCCTACAAAGCACATGGAATAAGGGCTTGAATCTGAGTTAGCCTTCACTGGCACCATTTTGTATTCATTCATGTCTTCCGTCCAGGTGGCCATCCCAGATCTGCCTTGGGCTAGAGACCCCAATAGGGGTTGTTCCTGTCAATGCGAATTTTGACTCCAACCAATCTGAGAGTCCCCTTTGTTTCCAGTCCTGCTGTCTGCTCTGATCTCCAAGTACGGGAACAACAGACTAAGGAAAGAGCAAAAGTATAACTGAAACAGAGCTTTTTCTTGTGGTTTAAAGATCAGCCAGCTGGAACCGGGAGATGTTTTCTTAGGGTCGCAGAAAAGTTCGAAAACTATTGGATTGTTTTTGGCAGTCAAATGTAGATTATAGATATCTCATTAGTATTTCTATGCTGATGGGTTATACTAGAAGAACTGTTATTTAGCAGTACATTCTTGCAAAAATATTCTGTTCTCAACTCTGTCATGGAAGGTTGATTTCTGTTTGGGTATCTTATCTTCTACCACATTAATGTCCTTGTAATTATCCACACTTTGAAAACCTCTCCTCAGGGTTGGCTATTACAGAGCTCATGAATTACTCCATTTAGGTAAACACCATGCAGATTGTGGCCGGCCACACACAAGAGAAGTCCACGCACATTCGGAGCAAAGGCTCTTTCATTCTGAAGCTCAAGGTCAGCCAGCTACGCTGGCTTCCTCCTTGAGCTGCCTGTCTCTCTGGGGAAATGCTGAGAAGAGTTTTGTAATTTACTCCCACTCTCCCAAGGAGCCACGGCACCATTTCTCTTTAAGGAATGTGACGATGCACTTTAGAATTGTCAGCACAGAAACATTCAGTCGAAAAGAATAGCAGTTTTGCTGAACCCTAACGCCTTCCTAAATCCTTGGTACCAGATGCACTATTTTCCTATTGGATGTGCCAAAACCACTAAATAGTTAAAACACATCAAATCATCCCAAAGTGGCCAACTAAAAGTTTTTTCCAAAAAAAGGAGAGAGCTCCTAGTCAGCAAACCTCATGGCCATATTCCATACTAGAAAATTTTGATTAGAATAAAAATTAGGAAAACAGACTTGCAATGCAAAAGACTTCAAATTCTTTTTCCCTTTCTGTAGAGCCCCAAATTAAGAGTGAACAAAGGGAGGACTGGGGATTTAGCTCAAGTGGTAGAGTGCCTGCCTAGCACACACAAGGCCCTGAGTTCGATCCCCAGCATCCCCGCAAAATAAAAATGAACAAAAGAAAGAATTAAAGAGAACAGTTATAGCAATGAAACTCACCACAATAATACCAAAAATTACTATACCCTCAACAACATATTCCTAATACCTGGCATTTCTGGTAAGCTTTTCCAACTCCCCCAGGTGGGAAGTAGGAGGAAGGAGACTGCAGCTGCCCGGACGTCTCTGATGTCATGCAAGCTGCTCTTGGGAGCAGTCATTGGTTCACAGAACAACATGGGATGAAGAGGCTAAGAGGTCTTCTGGGTCAGGCACTCCCAGATCTTTAGCATTCAAAATGTCAACAAATAGTCCCCAGGCTTGTTACTACTTAGCCAACCAAATACTGGGGCAACACCAAAGAGCATTTAAAGAGTCATGCAAGGAGTAAAAAGAAGACTTTCCAGTTCACAAATGTCAATTTATAGCTAGACATTTAGGGAACAGCAACAAGGACAACACTCCCTAGCATGTGTAAGCCACGTTTTCACACCTTTTTTGTTGTTCGTAATGTGACCATATCTACACTTTATATTTTTCCGAAAAGTATTAATTTCTTGATAATTTCTCTTAATTACTAACTCACCCGCACAACAGTTCCTCCCAGCCTCGCCTTTATACTGGGATCACTGAGGGAGCTGTACAAAACTCTGGTACCCAGGAAGCACTCCAAACCAACAAAATCAGGCTCTCTGGAAACAGGACACAGGCAGCAGGAGTATGTTAAATTCCCCGAGATAGCCCAGAATGTGGCCAGGGTTAAGAGCCACTGCTGTAGAAGACTGGGAGGCAGCAGAAAGTGGGAGCCAGGGAAGTAGATAAAATCTTGCACAACATTCAAGCATGAAGGACTTGGGGGATGCTCATTAGCAGAGTTAGCAAGTTTAAGTAGTTGCAACTAATGCCGTGGCTCCCCAGTAAACTACCTACAGAGGACAAGACAATTTCTTCCCACTCTTTCATCTACATATTGATGAGATTTTTAACAACTTACCAGTAATTGAAATTTCTGGCCTGAAATTGACCAAAATATCATTAAGACCTAAAGAAAAGTAAGGGGAAGCAGAGGCAGTGGTCTACAGAAAGCCATACAAACAGACTGGCCTCCAGGGGTCTAGAAAGGGGAAGCGCCTTTGACTGTTCCGCTGAAGGACCAGTTGACACCAGTCCCCAGCCACAGACTGACCCCAGGTCAGTACTTTCTCTGCCTTGGATCCCTCACCTTGGGGAGGTTGCAGCTGGATGAGGGCCAGCATGGAACCCTTAAAGCAATGGTTCTTAAAGTGTACATCATGGTCATTTGCAGGGCTTATTAAACCACAGTTGTCTTGTTTCACTCCCAGAGTTTTTAACTCAGGATATGTGAGGTGGATCACAAGAATTTGCATTTCTAACAAGTGTCAAAGATACTGCAGTTCTGCTATGGACCACACTTTAAGAACTACTGTTAAAGCATGAGACCCAGGACAGGCCAGGATTTAGAAGAGGTACACCAGAAATTAACAGTGGTGTGTGTGTGTGTGTGTGTGTGTCCTATAGAGGAGGAACAGAAGTTGATTTTAAGGTGAACTAGGATTTGTTTCCGTACGTTTATAAAAATTGTGAGAGCCATCTGATTTTTTCTTAAGTGATTATTACTTCATGAGAACAGACAAAGCTTTAAAAATAGATATCTATTTGGTTGTTTGTCCCTGATTTATTTTCACTAGAAATTGTTAGTATTTAAATTGAATTTAATTTTAGATCTTCACCCTTCACTAGCATGAGACTAAACACAATAACAACACAATTTATGAAAATTATTTAGTGTTTCAGCCTTCTGGGCAGGGGATTTCTCTCTCCAGTAGCAAACTGCCATACCCACACTGAACGAGAGAAGACCAAAGGCATGGGCGATGCTGGACAGGGCCGCAAATACAGCACCCAGGCACCTCGGTGGGATTGGCAGGAGCGCTGACCTATGCCAAGGTTGCTTGGGGCAGAGGTTACAGGGCCAGAGACAACGGCCATATAGGTTTCAGATGCAGGGATTGATTGCAAATAACCACAAGTGACACTCCAAGAAGGTTGCCGTGCCTGAATTGTAGAATTTTTTAATCAGACTGCTCTCGCTTATTCTAATGATCTTGATTGGAAGATATGTTGGACTTAGTGGAACATCCAGAACATTTACAGACAATTACTCTTATGGCCTTTGTTGTTCCACAGATTAAAAGCAAAAGTTTTTGTATCTTTCAGGAAGCAGGCCACAGCAGTGAAAACTGTAAAGTCAATTAGCACCTACTGGTATAGAAGACCCATCACACTCTCCTGTCACACTTCTCCACATCCCTGCTAAGCTGTGTCGTACTTCTAGCCAGCTCTTGAACTCAGAAATTCTGTAGTGACTTTCTTTCCCTTCTTCCATGATGAAATTTTCTTCTTTAAGGTCTTTGTGCAGATGTTACCTCCTGTGTGAACGTATGTCTCTGACTAGTCTGGATAGATAAAACTAATTTCTGTCTGCTCTGTTTCCATAGCATATGAAATATGCATCATATTTATCAATGTGCACTTTCAATTCTTAGTCTTGTGCTTACACATCCTCAGTTCTAGATTATCTGCCACAGGCAACAGGAGCTTAGATAGGGCCCACAAATTTAAGTGGTTAATTAATGAAATAAATGTTAGAGTGGAGAAAGCATCACTTATTAAGCCAGTAAAGATGCAGATTGGAAAACATTACTGTGGTAGAACCACAGACACTCAGAATCAGAGGGAAGCTTAGATATCACCTGTACTAGCTACTGCACCTGTAGAAGAGGAATCTCCCAGATGCTTAATGATGCTGAGTGACTTTCTCAGGAAACAGGGAATTGAGTCAGGGTGCAGGTCTGTGGTTTCTCAGCCTTTCTACCCATGAGGTTTAGCTAAACACCGCGATGAAGCGTTTGTGGGATAGATGAGATCGCCCTGCCCGTGAGTAATGAGACCAGATAACGCCCCAGAGGAAATGCCATCATCCTCTTCTGTGCCCGATCCAACCCTAGGAGAGCATGAAAATGTTCTTTGCCACCGAATCTAATGATTTTAAAGAGTATTTGAATATGTTTTCATTTCTAACACTAAATTTCAATGGAGTATTGATTCTTTTTCATAAACTTCTGAGGTAAAAAGGATATTTTGAGCAGGCTTGGAAAGGAAGAACAATGAAAACATCCCAGTCCTTATCTTCATGATGCCCCAGCGCGAAACCACTTCAGGGCCCTTCCCGTCTCCCTGTGCTCTGGCTCCCCGTCATGGTGGTGATCTGAGGAGTCGCGACAGCCTCTTCAACCCTGGCTTCCGTGGAACAAGATGAGAAGAGACTGAAGGGAAAATTATAGGGCTCCACACCGGAACAGAGTGTGATGGGAGGAAGGGATTTTGGAGTGAGAAAGAGAATCCAGCCAGGAAGGATAAAGATGTCATTCTAGAATTTTCTCTACAACCGATTCTGGGACAGACATAATAGTTCACTCACTTATTCATAAAACATGTCACTCTCCTGCTTACAGCCCTCACTCTATTCCTATGGCCGCAGGATTGAACCATAGGTTGTCTCGGCGAACCTGGCTTTTAGACCTTCCCGGCTCATTTTATAAGTCTCTTCCCTTCATGCTTGGTCACTTAACTTACCTCTACATCGAGACCTTTGTGCTTGCTGTTCCTTCTGCGTGGCATGCTCTCTCCCTCGTTTCCCCTCATCCTTCAGATCGCAACTTGAAAACCACTTCCTCGGAGAACTCTTCACCAGGCAACCTTTATTCAGTGGTCCCTGTACAAAGAGGGACTCTTTATACAGAGGTCCCTCTCACATCAGACTCTATTTATTTCCTTCATGGCATAAATAGAATCTGAAGATATTTACGTATGCAAGGTTATGAGATTCATGAAAGCAGAAACTCTGTTTTATTCCCTGCACTGTCCCCGGCACCTATAACAATACCTGCCACATAGTAGATGCTCAAGAAATATTGTTGAATGAATAAATGAAGCATCTACATATATTAGGTTTACAGACGTGAAAGGACGGAATGCATCTATTATTTCTAGAAACAACTAAATTCAAATAGAATTTTTTTCTCACTGTGTTATCTACATAGTTTCTAATTCCTAAAGTTTAACTTTCAGCACAGTGCTCTGAGAGTCATATCCTGATTCAGCAAGAGCTCTGGGTTATGTACCAAGTGATAAGATTATCTTATGCATTTTTATCAAACCACCAACTTGCTCTGAATTGCGAGGATTTCATCTTCTCTCTTAATTTTTATTTTCCGTTGGTAATGTTTGCAGTATATAATGATTACTTCCCATGGGAAGTTGGTACACGTGTAAAACACATCTTAATTCTTTTCCTCAACCCCTTTCCCTCCCCCAGCCCCTTCCCTCCATCTCTTAGTCCCCTTCCCATTTGCAAAAAAGTCTATTTCCCTGCTTCCTGTTATGTCTGTTATTTTGCTCTTTATTTATATTTTGGGTTTCTTATACAAGAGAAACTGTGCAATATTTTCTATAATTTATCTTAGGCTGGTGCAGAGTTGGGTCTACACATCTGTGTGTATGTAATGTGCGAAATAATTTTTATTTGATTGCAATTTTAGAGATCTTCTGAAGCAGGACTTTGGTGTGGGTCTAGGAGCACCCACACCAAATGTAAGACCAGCCATGATGGTGCCCATTCTGAAAGCAAGAGCTGATCACAAGCACGCGAGGCAGGTTCATGTAAAAGCAGACCCGGCAATCTTGGTAGCTGAATTCTAGCTCTTCCTGGGCCCTGATGCTGGTAAATTCCTGAAACTCAGAAAATAGGACTTGTCCTGTTAGCATATCCCTCCCCTGTCCAGGGCACAGGTTTCCCTCCCTCTGCAGCAAACACGGTGAAGGGCCTGTCATCTGACGACTGCTCTCCTTCTCTACAGAGTTCTGGCCTGTGGTCGTGCAGTGCAGGCGGCTGGATGGCATGCTGGACCCAAGCTCAGCTCAGCGTCTGGGCCCAATAACGGCATTGCCAAGGAAACAGCTTTCTATCCTGGCCACACTGAGGTAAGTACCTGTGCGGTGGCAGCCTCACCAAGGTCTCTAGATCCGGAGCCTCCAGGAGCAGAGGCCTCAAGGAACAGGACAGTTGGAAACGGCGAGTGGAGGAAGGGGAATTGGATCCAGCTGATCAGCAGGGACTAGAGTGGATCTTGACGATTCTGCAAATGTAGCCTTCCCAGCCCATCCACAGAGGAGTCCCATGTGCCTTCAAACTGGCCCCATAACCAGGGACACACCAAGGGTAACAGAACACAAGACCTGGAGTGGACAGCATCAGTTAGACCCTCCACACCACTCATCATTGGGCTGTCTCAGGAGATGACCTTCAGAGGTGGGAGGTCCACAGTTACTCTCATGCCCTAGGCCACTGGAGAGGAAGGGTGAAGAAAAGTTCCAGATCTGAACACTGGCAGGACTGGCTCTGAGTTTCACCTCCACCAGGCATGTATGTTGACCAAGGTTCTTACTCCACCTTTGTTTTTCCATCTATAAAATGAGAGTAATATGGCTACCTATTGGGTTTGTTGTGATGGGTAGACAATTATTCCTAATTAAGTGATAATGGTGGTCCTTATTTTACCTAATCCATTGTAAGACATAGCTCTAAGAATTCAGACCAGTGGATTCTGTTCCCATATATGCAGCCAGCACACCTGTCCTAGAGACCAGTTAACTCACAGGCGCTCGTGTGCACTAGTCCTCTTGTAGTGTATTTCTATCATGGGCATTTCAAGTGTTTTTGGATCAAGTCTCAGCAACCCAGGACACCAGACCTAAAATGCATTAAATATCTCAACCTTCCCTTATATCTGAATTTGTGGCATCAGAAAGGCAAAACTCACACTCTGAACAGAAATTCCATCTTGAGGTTGAGGAGTGAGTGAGCACACACCAGGACCCAGGGGTACCAGTGCGTGTGCGGCCTCAGCCCTCTCTGCTCTGAAAGCTGCAGAGGCCCAGCAACAGACCAGGGCTCCGCAGGCCTAGACCGTCACAGACTAGCTGCAGGACCCCGAGTCACCCAGCCTCGCCCAGGCTCTCCTCTGGAAAGTTAGAGGATCAGGGTACTACTTTGTGGTTTCAAAATGTGGTCCCCAGGACAGTGGCATCAGTGTTACCTGGGAACTTGTTAGACTCTCCTGCTACAACCAAATCCACAGAATCAACCCTTGTAGCGGAGGGGCACAGCAACCTGGTTTAGAAATCTCTCCAGAGATCCTGATGTCCTGAAGTTTGTGAGTCTCTAGACTTCGGTCACTCACATCTCTTTCAGGCCCTGCATCCTCCAATAAATCCTGTGTGGAAGATGCCAGCAGAGGAGCTGGATTTCATTCCGTCAGTGCTCTTCTGTGTCCGGGGATTCCTCCCGTGGGAATCATGGGACCATGGGATTCCTCCTCGCCCCGACGGCTAAGGGTGTCTGACTGAGGGTCACAACCGAAGGCAGCAGCCAGTTTACATTCAGAGCGGAGGCCAAGTGTAAAGCAATAAATAACCCTTGACCTTCTCTCAGAATGTGGTGGAGGAGGTGGAAGAGGCTGATTTCCTCAGCTATGAGAATTTCCTCCTTGTCAACAGTTAGTGACTCCATAGCCTGAGACTCACTAACTGCTCTTGGCACCCCTGTCTTCAAGGCAGATTAAATCACCTTACTTTCTTCTGCAATGCACCTCCACAGCCATGGGCTTCCAGGCCTTATCGTAATATTGACTCTCTTAGCCACAAATATTTGGGCTGTTGCTCAGCTCTGTGCAGCAGCCCCCTCACCTATTCAGATGGGGACAGAACTGTGTGAAGATCATTCAGCAAGTACAGGGAATTTCTCTTCTGATGGAAGAGTGTGAACCCTGGTAATCTGCAGAGTGCACTGCTAGCCAGGAAGAGGGTAGGAGGGCCGGGCAGCCCCCTGGAGGCTGGATTCAAAACCACTCTGACGGATCTCTCCATTCTCAGTCATTTATCTTCCATTCTGAGTAGGAGCAGAGCTAATGCAGAGCATTCCCACCTGACACAGAACATGTTCCTTCATGGGAGCCCCTAATTGCATCTTCCTAACTAATCACTCAACCCTCCGAGCTGTGCTTGATGGAGCCACATGGAGGGCCGTCATCTGTTCAGGAGAAGGCTTCAATGGTTGTTTCAAAAAAAAATAAACAGACTCTCTCCCTGGTTTACTTTAAACAAGGAGAGAGTATTCCCTTCTAAACCATGCATTATATCACTAGAATAGAAAGCACGTGAGTTATTTATTTTCTTTGTAGATACTAATGATTACTTTAAAAAAAGACTTTCCTAAAAATTTAAAAAGATTGCTATGAGTAAATCAAGTTTTTTTTTTAAAACTACGTTTTAATCTAAAACCCAAGAGATGTTTTGAGATGTCTTCAAATCTAAATGAAACAATGTATCCATGACACAAATCTCCATTACCATTAAATGACATCAGGAAACTACCACATGGCGACTTGACAGTGAGTTTAGAAATAGCATTAGACTCTAGGAACTTCGTGATGTCAGTTTAGGAGAATGAGTAGATGCTGGGTAGAGTAGAAAACGTTGTAATATTGTGAAGTCTAAAAATGTTAGAGTTGGAAAATACTTTAAACGTAATCACTCGGGTAGAAAAGGAAGTTTATCTCCCTGGGAATTAGAAAAACTCTCCAGTGGCAGTGGCATTAAAGTTGAGTGTTGAAATGAAAAAGGATTCCAGCGATGGAGACGGAGAGGGAAGCAGAAAAGGGCCAAGGAGGGCGAGAGGAGCGTGTCTGCAGGGAGGAGGAAGAGGAGGAGGCTGAGACTGGAGCAATGACAATGGTGAGGAGGCACAAGGCAGAAAGTGCCCCAGGAGCTCATGTGCCCGGAATGCAAGCTAGGAGAGGGGACTAGGAGGGAAGGCCTGATGCCAGGCTGAAAATTCCTTCTAGCTTGCTAGATGAAGGCTCACCACTGGCTTCTCTGAGTGACGTGGTCAGAGCAGTGCTTTGAAAAGCTGCATGGAGATGGCCACGATAAGAAGCACTGGAGAAGAGAGATGAAGATCCAGGCTGTCAGGTGGGAGAAGATACCCGTAACCCAGAGTACGGCACTAAGAATGGAAATAAAAGTACAGTGCCAAGGAGTGCCACCACAGCAGAACCAAAGGGGCTGGGTAGAGGACTAGATAGAGAAGAGGGAAGAAAGAAGAAGAGTCCAGGGAAGAGCCAGGGCATGGTGCTGGCGGATGAAGATGTAATGGCCCCAGTAACAGGAGAAGGAAAATATGGATAAGCACGTTTAGGAAGATTGGGGAAATGGCCAAAAAAATAGTAGCTGCAGAACCACTTTGTAATTCAGCAGTTGGTCCAAAATAGGCCTGATGCTGTTGAATTCAGATGATTAAAAAAAAAAAAATACGGGAACACAGAAGGAAAAGGACATCAACACACTTGTTGAAGATTGGGGGTTTGGATGCCTTGCATCAAAAATGGCGGTATCTGCGCAAAGTGGTCCACATAAAGCTGGAAGTTCAGAACTGGCCCCGAAGGAGCAGGCAGTCTGGATCCAGGTATCAGCCTCTGCTGCACAGAAAGCTCATGACCTCCTCAGAAGAGAATGAGCTTCCAAAGACTGTGGATAAGACAACGAGGAGCAAGGAGCAGAGTGTCCCTTACGTCACTGAAACTAAATTCTAGCCAGTTTTTCATTTCCCTGTCCAAATTCTAACAAGTGTTACTAATTTGGGTATAAAGGGATGAATTTCAGTTTTGTTTCTTCTCCCTTAATTCACCTGATGAAAGATAATATGTACTGAGAAGAAAGAAATGAAACAAGAAAAGAAGCAAACTAAAGGGCTGGAATTAGCTGCCAACAAATAATCAATTCTTTAGGAGCTGGCTGGACATTTATCAGCAAGACCATTAGCCAGCAAACCTGATAGTGGTCAAAGCCCAGATATACCGCCTCCTTCTCTGCATGGCCGGCTGACACACCAAAGCAAAAAAAAAAAAAAACAAAAACCATCTTCAGAATAACCAAAGAGAAAAGAATTTGGTGGTTTCCTTCTTGGTATCTTACCAAAGAGCTTCCAGCTGAATAAAAGCATAGTACTGAGAACTCACTGTTTCAAAGGCACTGGGAATGTGGTGTGTAGGTCTGTGCACAAAGTCAGAAAGAAGCCGTAACAAACTCTGTTGGAGAGAAATCAGGGGCGAGCTCTTCTGGCCGCCCCCATTCACTTTTCCTTCATTCTCCTCGTAGTTTTTGAGTCCTACTACATCCAAGACACCGCACGTGGCCATGGCGTGATTAAAAGGCATGTCACACATCTTCCACAGCATGCTCAGGGAGACAGAGAGAGACACACTCTGAGGGACAGGGTAAGCAGCGACACATGTATGTAACAGGCTCTTCGCTCCAAGACTGCTCGGGCAGCGCGAGGCAGGCCTGACACGTGCTTTGAAAGAAGTCTGTGAAAGAGAAAGCAACGTGCTGGGAAAAGTCATGGGTGGAGGGTCCTCAGAGAGTGAGTAATCAGCAATAGACACAAAGAAGACACCGAGGACCGAAATGACTCAGAAGTAACATAGATTTTGTGAATACTCACTTAATCCTAGCAACCACCCTGGAAAAACAGCATCTATTGTCCACATTCATCAATGAGGAAACAAAGGCTAAGAGGGATTAAGTGGTTTTCTTCTTGCTAACAGGTAGATGATCTGAATATTCAAAGTTTTCTAACCCTACATCCAATGCAGAGTCTTTTTATTACACAAATGTAGCAGGAAAGAACACACACGAGTACACACACACACACACACACACACACACACACAGAAGCTATTCTGAAGTTCAGAATGGAAAGACCACTCACTTTTTTGTTGTTTGTTTTTATGGTACTGGGGATTGAACACAGTGCCCCCACATGCTAAGCAAGTGCTCTACTACTGAGCTATACCCCCAGCCCATTGTATTTTTTATTTTGAGACAAAGCCTCATTAATTTTCCCAGGCTGGTCTTAAACTTGCAGTCCTCCTGCCTCAGCCTCCCAAGTAGCTGAGATTACAGGTACGCACCACCACACCTTGCTAAGAGATCACTTTTGACTGGAGGGATCTGGTAAGGCTTCAAAGAGAAGTTGGTGTCCGTGCCAAACTGGGAAGGTGGGTAGGAAGCAAAATGACCTATAAGAGATGGAAGGAGAGATGGCAGAAAAGATAGAATGAGAAGTTTGTGGAACGCTCTCTGGGGGCTGCCTCTGATCCTACTGAGGAGAAAATGAGGAGGTGGGAGGGAGACTGACTGGGGGTGTATTTGCTGTGCACCTGCAGGTGTGACTAGGGGCTCAGCGGGAGCAGCTGAAGGACCCCCAGCTCTCTCAGCTGTTGTGGGATTACCTGACTGAGGGTTGGCAGTGTTACACTGCAGGCAGTGGAGAGCCCTCTTGGGGACAGAGAGGTTCATGCTGTTTGGTCTTTACTAGCATGAGAACAAATAATAAAAAGAAAAGATTTGTTTAGAATGAAAGATAGAGGGACCGAGGGAGGGAGGAAGGAGGGAGGGAAGGGCAGCCTGACTTAGTAAGGGCTCAAGGGTGGGATTCTATCTGGCTCGTTTTGTGACTTTGGCCTGCTGGTTGACTTTCTGTAAATCAGTTTCCTTATATATGAAAGACAGTAATTTCTAACCTGACTCATGAACTTCTGAGAAATTAGAAGTGAGCACAGATGAAAAGTGCAAAAACTTCACCCAAAGAGGGAGCATGAGCAGGAGCATGTTTCCATGTGTGGGGTGGTGGCTGCACACACGCGTGTAGTTGGCTAGCACGGAACCGGAGCCGCAAGTCTCTTGCCAAACAGGCTGACTTGAGAATTCATAACAAGGGTTCTGAGTCACCAGATCTCAGAGCTGACTCGGGGCTACCGTGTGAAGGGGCACACTCGGGACCCGGGCTTCAGGCAGAAGAAGTCTCTGGCAGCACTTCCTGGTGCCTTTCTGGGGGAGTCAAACCACTGGGCAGGACCAGCACCTTCACATCCAAGACACAGCTGCCAGGGGCACCTGCGCCACCCACTTTCTGTTGCCGCAGCTGGTAATCAGAGAGCCCGAGGGAATCCGAAAGCGATGTTCTCATGCTCACACCATGCTACTGGGCAGAATTTCAGGGGCTTCATCCCTTCCAAAGAGAGGGTAACCATACGTCCACATCATCTGAGTCAGCCCCATTTTATGCCTGCCATCCCGGGGTAATAATCGCTAGCAACCCCCTCACTCTCAGAAGTGTCCCTGTTGGAATGACAAATGTGGGGTCTTCTTGCCCACTTGCCGAGTGAACCTCCTGGGGCCCTCGTGGGAGGTCTACTCTGACCTCTTGGTAGCATTTCACACCACTCCATTGGCTAACCCTCCCATCTTTTTCACCCCAGGTGCACAGCGTAATGTCCATGTTGTTCTACACTCTGATCACAGTGTTTTTGATCGGCATTCAGGCAGAACCGTACTCAGACAGCAATGTCCCATCAGGAGACGCCGTCCCCCAAGCCCACTGGACTAAACTCCAGCACTCCCTCGACACAGCCCTCCGCAGAGCCCGCAGTGCCCCTGCTGCTGCGCCAATAGCTGCCCGGGTGGCAGGGCAGACCCGCAACATCACCGTGGACCCCAGACTCTTCAAGAAACGGCGACTCCATTCACCCCGCGTGCTCTTCAGCACCCAGCCCCCACCCCTGTCCACAGACACTCAGGATCTGGCCTTCGAGGTGGACGGTGCTGCTTCGATCAACAGGACTCACAGGAGCAAGCGGTCATCCACCCACCCGGTCTTCCACATGGGGGAGTTCTCGGTGTGCGACAGTGTCAGCGTGTGGGTTGGGGATAAGACCATAGCCACAGACATTAAGGGCAAGGAGGTGACGGTGTTGGCAGAGGTGAACATTAACAACAATGTATTCAAACAGTACTTTTTTGAGACCAAGTGCCGGGACCCTAGTCCCGTGGACAGTGGATGCCGGGGCATTGACTCCAAGCACTGGAACTCATACTGCACCACGACTCACACCTTTGTCAAGGCACTGACCACGGACGACAAGCAGGCTGCCTGGCGCTTCATCCGGATAGACACGGCCTGCGTGTGTGTGCTCAGCAGGAAGGCTGCGAGAAGAGGCTGATCCTCCTACAGCCCTCTTTCCCCACCTGCCCCCTCCACTCCTGGGCCCCTCCCTACCTCAACCTGTAAATTATTTTAAATTATAAGGACTGCATGGTAATTTATAGTTTATACAGTTTTAAAAAATCATTATTTATTAAATTTTTGAAGCATCCTGTGTGCTGGCACTTGAGCTCTTTTTCTCAGTCAGATTGCCTGCAAGTTTTAGTAACATGTGATGAATTGTCCCCAGCAATGCCTGACCCTCTCTAAGGCCCACCTGTAGGTACAGGCCACCCTCCACCCTGTACCACAGCACTGTGGCTTCAGGGAAGGAAGGTTAACTGGTTGCAGATATTCGCCTAAGTGGGCATGATTAGGAAGGGATGTCTGAAGACTGCAACTTTGTTCTACATTCCAGAGTCAAATCTTCCTAATCCCTGGATTACCTGCCCCATGGCCTGGATCGGGAGCCTTGATTACTTCACTTGGAGAAGTCAGTTGCCTCTCATCAGAAGTAAAATCACCGCTGCCCCTGACCTCAGAGAGGCTCAGGGTGGGTCCTGGGGAGACTCACTGAATACACAGGAGGAGGCCTAAACTGAAGCCCTGGGAGGCTGCTTGTTTTTAGGGGGAGATCTGCTGTCTGGAAGAGTCATAACAAAATAATCTCATGAGGCCTGTCACGGTAGATCTGATTTCATTTTACAATTGCCTTAGCGCTGATGGCTGCTCCTCGGCTTATACTCCGGTGGCTTTCTGCAGAAAGACTTCACAACCCCAGGAAAACTTTAGGGCCTCCGATACTCTCGCCACCCACGAGCAGCCCCAGCAACAACTTCCAGTGGCCCCAGCATCAACTCACAACCAGAGAAACCAGGGACCTGGCTTTTGAAAACATTTGTGTTCTTAATCAGGTGATAAGAATAGGTGGCCATAGGACGTGGCTCAGGCCATGAGACTGGCGAAGAGCATAGGGGAGAAAAGACAAAACTAAATGGAGTGAAAATCAACAAATAAGATGCAAGGGAGAGGTGAACAGTGCCTCTCTGCTCCTCCTAATGGCCCACGGAAACAGGGGAGGCAGGAAGAGGAGCCAGACAGGGCATGAGCAAGGGCAGGGAGGGCAGAGTGGAGAAGCAGGTGTCCTCGCACCTTCACCCACCCTCCAGGAAATCCAACACTCTGAGCAGCTCCGTGGTTTTGCTGTGTTTTGTTTTTAATGTCCTCAAGAACACTGAATGTCTCAAGGGCAGTTTAGAGAGAGATGAAAGTGACAGACAGACTGCAGGATCCGCCCTGGAGCAGGTCTTGACCCAGCCTCACTCTGCCACCTTCCCAGGCAACTTTCATTTTGTATTTTCTCTCAAGCCCCAATATATATCCCACATAATTTTACTCTCCTGTCCATTGTTCCCTCTCTCCCCAAGGATAAAATGCCTACTCTGGCTTTAAGACAACAGGACTAAGTTGTCCATTAGCTAAAAAAGCAATTGGTGGCATCCATTTCCTCTGGAACTCTGACTCTCCTGCCCCACCTCCAGCCCAATCCAAACAGGACAAATTGGAAAAGCAGGGAGCTTTGGCAAGAGAACCATTTGATTAGGGGAAAGCATGATGAAATGTGCCTTGTCTTTTCTATCAAAGCTACTACAATTGGAATGAAGATTTATGTTCACAAACACCAACCAGAACATTCTGTGCTGAGATGCTTGGTCGGATAAAGGCCTGAGGAAGGGAGCCCTCCCGCTGACCTGCGTCTGTGGGTTTTTGCGGGGTTCCAGTCCTGGGGGCTCAGTTGTCCTTAGCCTTTTCCACAGACATATCCTAGGCCTCTTTCCCTTGTGGCTGGCCAAGCCTGCTGGGTCCTGGGTACAGGCAAAGTGTGGTGGGGAGGGGGGATTCAGAAGCCGTCAGGCAGCTTGCTCGTGAGCAGATACACCAGCAAAGACAGAGCTAGTCCTGGTGCTGCAAGACTCTTGGGACGTGAAAAATGTCTTTGGCTCCTGTGGCCTGCTTAGAGGGAAGGCTTGCCGTCTAAATCTCCGAGAGAGAACGGAGCCCGAGGGCACTTTGTTTCCACACGTGTTGCTCTCGTGCCTCGCTGGTAAAAGGAGGCCCCCTCACCCCAGAAACACCACTCACTTCCCCAAAGGCCGCTCGTGTAGGCCAACCCTGGAGTCCCGGCGTGGGAGCCAGTGTTTTCACGCAGCACCAGGGGATATCGATTTGGCCGAGCAGAGTCGGAGCAGTCCAAGAACAATCCTGGTGGTTTCCTCGGCTTGGACGCAACCCTCCACATACAGGGGGAGCTCAGGTTTTCAGACCCAGCTGACTTCCTCCGAGAGGCCGGCCAGGTCACCAGGCTCTGGCTACTTGAGCACTTGAAAAAACAGCTTCGAACCTCGCATCGCGTTCTGCTGAGCAGCAGCAGTACATCCCTTACGTTTCCTTCCAGTACCTCACTGAGACTCTGCTGCCTGGGCTCTCCAAAAGGCCAGAACAGGGAACAGGTATCTCTCTCCTCTGACAACTTCCTCCACTGGCAGGCAGGCAGGTGTTCCTCTAGTAAGCCAAAGAAAACTAGTGCTTCCCACTCATCCTCAGCCCTGCACAGACCAACCCTCCCAGGAAGGCTCCTGTGTGCCTGGGCTGGAGGCAAAGTTCCTGGGTCGGGAGGTGATCACAGGATGAGGCCCTGGACTCTGGGCTGTATTCTCAGTTCATTCCTTGAACTTTCCCTTCCCCCTCCAGGGTGCCAGCCTCCAAGAGCCGCTTTCCATACTCGCAGGAAGCTATCATGGGGTACAGGTTTTCAGCAACCATCAGGCATCTAGCTTTGTGTTCCTCCTAAAAACCTTCTGCACTTTGGGGGAGGATCTGTCCCACACCTGTAGTAGAGGCCAGGAGGCAGGGTGTGTCTCCACTGGGCCATGTATTCTGTGCTCCTGGAAGAAAGGTGACAGACAAGGGAAGGAGAATGGAAGCGCAGGCTCCCAGGAGCACAGGGACCTAGACTCCGCATTGACCTCAAAGTCTTCCTACCAAACGTCGGAAGAAAGTAGTGGAAGGCGCTGGGCTGCTCAGGGTCCAGGTCTTGGCTAATCTTGGTGGTGAGGAAGCAGCCCCATGCAAGGGTACAAACTGGGATGTCATTGGCAGAGCTGGGTGTTAGACCTGGCTCCCCCACTCCTCTCCATGAAACTTTGGCAAGACTTCTCTTCTCTCGGAGCCTGGTTCCCACAGTTGTGGAATGAAATTAGTCATTCCTACATACAAGGGTTGTAAATACACAGCAAAACAGGGTATTTGAAACCAGTGAAGTCCTATGCAAGTATGAGGCAAAGTAATTTATTCCAAACTTAGCAATGCCGGTATTGATTTATGAGAGGAACTATAATGTTGGTGCTCACTGGATGTTTGTTTATTGGTGGATGTATAGATACGTAAGGAAACTTTGTGGTCAGTAGACATCATTGAATGGATGTAGTAGATCCAGGCTCAAGAGGGTAAGAGCAAGAATAGCAATTCTTCAGCTTCAGTTCTGGCCTGAATCTGGGCTCAAGGAGGCCATCTGGTTTCTAGAAATTCTACTGTAGTGATTAAGAGCATGAACTTTGGGGGTCATAAAAGTGAGGCATTCTGCCTTATACTGTGTCACCTTAAGCAAGTTGCTTAACTTTTCTTAATTTCTTTGTGAAATGTGAATGATTATAATGCTTTTCTCAGTACTGAGAGATAATTAAATGGTACATATCTGTATTCGTAACTATATCTGTATCTATAGGTATGGATACCTATGTCTGGCACTTAAGAAGCATATAATAAATACTACTTCTGAAAAGCAGAGTTGTCAGGGAAACCTTGAAAGGATATTAGAATGGGGTGGAACAGCTTTCCACAAGGCAAGGACTTTCATGAGCAGGCAGTTTTACGGCTGTATCTTAGGCTCAGTGCAGTGACGTGACAAGCAAGGATGACCTGCTAGTAGTCACTGGGAGCTTGCAGTGTGCCGGCACGGCCTGAGCACTTTGTGTGCATTAGCTGCAAGCCAGCCTTGGGGCTCTGAGACCAGTGATCACCTAACATGGCCAGGGAGGCTGTGCTTTCTGCTTGCATGCAGCACAGCCAGAACTGCTCCACAGTTCTCTGGGATGCTCACTCTCCCAGCCTTCGGCAAGCGTAAACCATTGGCTCTGAGTGTTTCTACGTGTCAAGCACGTGGGATACATTTTTCTGCAATTCACTTGGGTCTTCAACTTGGAAAGCTCTGACCTTCTCAAAGTTCACCTGGGCTTGTGGAGATGGTCCAGGGGACTCAGGCCAAGAGAAGGTTGGGCAGACCTTTCCACCACAGCAGCGGAGGAGAGCCTACACCCCAGAGCCGCTCTCTAACATTAAAGATATGTTACATCTGTTTCCCTTCAGCACTTGGACCTAAAGTGGCATGCAGCAGGCACTCAATCCTGTGTCTTAGGCCAGGGGCAGAATTTAGCTCCCATCTCTCTCCATAGGTACCATCCCCACCCCTGGGTCCTTTCTCCTGCACCAACCTTGTGTAAATGGAGCAAGTGAAGACAAGGTCCTTCCTGAGGCCACATCACAGCAGGCATTTGAGTTACTTTCAGAGGAGTGTGTCATGGTGAAGAGCACCATCAGACTGCCAGGGTCAAAGCTAGACTTACCACTAGCTGGGCTGAGTAATGGTGGGCAAGTTACTTATCACTCTGTTCTTCAGTTTTCTTACACACAAAGTGAAGAAGACGCTTCATTTGCCATTTTGTCTTGGAAGGCACTTAGTCCAGTGGTTGGCACACAAATTATTGTGTATAGAACATATAAATATAGACACAGCTGTTTTTACATGTATAAGTACAATATACAAATACATTTCCATACAGAAAGGCTGTGTGTGTGTGTGCGTGTGTGTGTGTGTGTGCGCATGTGTGTGTGTGTAACCCCTGAGAGTAAGAAGCAGTCCGGAAGTGTACATTCTACATTCACATCTACACATTGACCTACAAACACAGAGCAACACACAAATCAATCGCAGGCAGATCACATTCGAAAAGATGACCACGGTAGAAAGAAGGAATACAGTAGAAAGAGTAATTCAGGGAAGACTTCCTAAAGGTCATAACTTTTGAACCATGTTTGGAAAACAGAAGTTAAGAGAAATTATTGTCCTCAGCTAGGACATAGTCCAGAATTAGAAACAAGGTAAAGTCCAACCTACAGACTGTCCAGCCCTGGATAGGAGAATGAGAAAAGTTGTCCCTCTATTCTCTCACCTTATTCTGAGCTACAACTGGCAGAGGCAGCAGTTTCTGCTAATTCGGACCCTGGGGAAATTCAGAGAATAATCTGAAATCCTGGGGATAGATGCAAAGTCCCCCTATGGCTTCCACAAAACCTTGTCTGTGCTCAGACTGAAATACCAAGAACTGGTCAAATAGCTTATTGAAGATGGGGCCTCCTCCAGCCAACACATCTGGGTTTCCTCAATTCCCAAAACAAGAAGGAGGAAAAATGGCTTTCCAAGTAAGTGCCATGCTCCCCGGCTCTAGGGGCAGATCTGTTGTTGGAGAATAGGTGGGTACCTGGGCTGACGTTCAGTGCCACAGCTAGCATGGTCTCGGGCTTGGCAGCCTCTCCCCCTTTATCTCACCCTCGCCATTCCTTTCCCTTTGACATAATGAAAGAGCAACTTGCACGCTGTGTCGAGATTGCATATGATAATTGGAAACATGTGTATGTGCTGGCATCCCTTCAAAGGGCCTGGGAGCTCTGATTCGGGCTGTCTTCTGATTGCAATAGCAACCCCCAAGCTGGCTTACATTCCTTCGGCTGCACCTTAGCGTTAACTCTGGCCAGGAGAAGCCGCTGCACACAAGGCTCACTCCCAGGATTCTGCAGAGGCTGGCAGTCACAGGGTCCCAAGTGCACAGTGAGGTTCTGGGTTTGGCATGCTGACTTTTCACAGCACAAACTAGCAGCTTTATTTTCCTTTTTGTAGAGACAGCATATTGACAGGTTGACCCCCAGGGTGTCTTTGGGGACACTGCCTGGACCATCAAGGGATGTGATGCTGGATCCTCACTCAACCAGCAGGGTGGTGTTTTGTATTGTTTTGGGTTTTGCTGAAGAAAATGTCGAGCTGTCATCATCTCACTGGTAGATTCCTGGAGGAACTGCAGACTCTCCACGACAGTCCTCCCAGGCTCAGTGACCGATGGGAGAGGCTGGGCGCGCTGTGCAGTTCAGCAGAGACTAAGTCCTTGATGTGTGTGCAAAATGTCATAAGCGGCCTAGAGCAGATAGAGGAGCAAGATGGGCCCCTGTCTCCCAGGCTCTTATGCTCACATTGAAGGCTGAATGGGGGACTTGGGTCTTCCTTTCAGCTTTCAGTCTGAATACACCTGTAGACCACTCACCCACAGCACAGGGAGCATTTTCAACAGCCCCCACGTGGTACCCCTGGTGTTGCCTTGGGGACCACATTTTGAACCACATGGTCCTGGACCACAAATGGCCTCCCCGTGATCTGGCCCTCAGTTTTCACCTAAGGAATTCCACGAGGTTCATTTCTTTGGTTCTTAGAATCTGAATTGGTCTTGGATAGAATAGCCCTGACTCTAGGCCCAGCCACTGGGAATCCAACCATTCTGCCTTAAGTACCTGGCCCATGTCCCACGGTTTAGCTCCATTCTCCCCCCTTAATGGGAAGGAGCCAGGAAAGGGCCTATCTGACTAATATCATACCAGAAAGAATACAATAGAAGCTAAACCAAATTCCCAGACAGTTGCAACTCATTCCAAAGGGAAGCTGGAGGTGGAGGCAGGCAGAGGACAGAGCATGAGGCAGGTGAGACAGAAAGAAAGACACTTGCCACACAGCACCAGGCTTGGTCCTAGTTGCAAGAAAAAAAAAGACTTGGTGACAAATAAAACATTATAGTAGAGACCTGATGCAGTGTTGCCCTCTTGAAGTAAACCTGAACAAGCTTCCTTTCTTCCCTCAATTTCTTTTTCTTGACAGTGAGGGCCGAAAAGTCATGCTACTCACCGACAGACATTTTAGACAGTTCTAAAACTTCCCAGAGCGGTTGTTTTTAGTATACCCAGAGCAGTTTACATAACACTTGATACAGCCATCCGGAATGGTTGTAAAAATGAAAAATGTCACTGTCATTTGTATGGAACAAGTAGCTCCCATTAGTTTCAAGAAGTTTGTCTTATTTCAGCTTTAAGGAGATGAATTCCATAGCCGACCCTTGTTGCTTGGAGTAGCTTGAAGTACTTGAAAGCCCCATACCAGACCTCCTAATGGCCATATGTGGACTTTCCCCCTCAGGCCCTCACCCGCAAAGGGCAATATATGGTTTATTTACAGTTTGTCATATTTTAAGAATGTCATTTAAAAATAACCAGTTCTATTCCGTCTCTCTTTAGTTGGCTCCTTCTTGAGTCTATTAACAGTGACTGGTATAACCATGATTTCTCTTTTATCCATCACATAAAAATATCACTATTTGGGGTAAAAGATCATGAACACAATAAAAATGAGGCTTATGGTTACCTTGAGAAGAACCTTGCTAGAAAAAATGCTGCAAAGAATTCAAACAACCAAAAGTTCATCAGGCCAGATGACCAGTGAGACCTCTGAATTAATAATTACTCATAGCAATTGAATTAAAACAAATGCTGTCTGTGTGTATCAGAAGCCGTGTATTCCCATCACCCAGAGACTCTCTTTGGTTTATACACAGGTTATCTGATGCCACAGATCTGCAGCTTCAGGTGATAAATATACATTTCTCTGGAAATTGTTCTATTTCAGAGACTGTTTGAGGTTTGGTTGAAGTGGTTATTGTTGTTTTTAATTTTACAACATGATTCTACAAAGAGCAAGAGCCAGAAGGCCAAAATGTGGATAAAACTCCCTCTAAATCAGTCTTACTCACTTATTCCAGCAGCCCCTGGAATAAGCACAGGCAAGGATTCCAGCTGGGAAAGCCATCAATTTGCTGCTGATTTTCTTCTTCTGGGCTTACCTTTCACTTGGGTCATTTTCCCGATTTTTCTCCATGTGTTCCAGGAAGCCTTCCCTTTGCCTACTATTAGCCAATCTGTCTTCTCTGCAGAGCAATCATGGGCATAAGATCTATGGTTGGGGAGAGTGATGATAGGACAGTGGTCTATGAGCAAGAGGGCCCAACATACATCAAAGGGCTTGGACGACTTATGGTAACAGAAAGTGAAACCATATTCATTGAGAGATTTATTCTACACAGACTTTAATCATGGCTTTATTGGGTTGTGGTTTATATTTGGTGAGTCACAGAAGTTTCTTAGGGGAAAAAGCTTTTTAGTTGTCTTACTCATTATAAAAAGCTTTACCCTGCATAAAGCAATAAAGACACAATTAAAATGAAACACCCAGATCCCAAGGGAAGGAGGGGAAGCATGAGAAAAAAGGAAAGATGATATTTATATCCGAATCCTGACTGTGCCACAGAATGAAGGAGTGCTTGGCCTGGCAGCATACACAGGACTTCTGGACTATGGGAAGGACCTCAGTGCTGTTCGCTTTTAACAAATGTCCTGTGCATAGTTCAGGTGCAAATAGTGTCAGGAGGACACACTGAACACCCCTGCCCTCGATACCCCAAACAAATGACACATATATTCCCTCCTATTACTTCTGCCCCTTATACACTGGAAACAAACCCTACTCCACTAGCTCACTTTGGCTCAAACTACTAATCTACCTGTTTTTGTTAATATATTGGGAGGGGCACAAATATAGCAGAGAATAAGTTATGGAATAAGAAGAATAAGGTATGGAAATGGAATTCCTGCATCCACATGCTGGTTTCCCCATGTAATAACTACAAGACCTTTAGCAAGTTACTTAAGCTTTGTTTTTCCATCTGTAAGACAGGAGGATTTATTGTTGTGTGAAAGATTTAATATCACCTCTGTAAACCTTCTGTGACCAGGAAGGGACACAGAAGGGAGAAGGTCAGGGAAGAAAAATGTACTTCCAGTTCTTCTCAGTTCTTACCTTGAAAAGGAGAGGTAGAAAAAAAAATAAGAAAGTAAAATGCTGAGAAAGGAGACTTCCCAGTTCACTCCTGAATAGCCTGCATCCAGAAAGCCTCTCCTAGTGTTAAACTAAAAATCTTTCCCAACATTTCTACCTATTCATTCAATCGCTGCCCCTAGAAACGTTCTCTAGAACAACACATGGGATAGGATCATGGCCTTTTCTACATGACAAATCTTTGAAAATAGCTATTGTACACTCCCTGGTCTTTTATTTTCCCAGCTAAACATTCACAGGTCCTCCAATCATCCCTGTATGTTGGAATTTCCAGACCCTTTACTACCCTGGTCAGCCCTCACTAGAATGCTCTAATTTGTCCTTGTTCCCCTTAAGATGTGGTGTCCAAAAGGAAACATATACTCTAGATATGAACTGACCAGCCATAATTACAAAGAGACAATTAACTCCTTTGATCTGCAGGGTATATTTTTATTAATGGAGCCTAAAACTACACAGACTTTCTCAGTTGCCACATCACACTAGATTTGCATTCTGAGTTTACAGTAATTTACAACCCCTTGGGGGTTTTTGTTTGTTTTGTTTTCTTGCTATAATTAAACCAGGACTCCATCTCGCTAGTTATTATTAAATACCTTAAACATAGATGTCTTGCTTATTAAATAGTGAAGTCTCTCACTCTTAAGGTCTCTGTGGACAAGAACTATGTCTAACTCATAATATTCCAAAGTCTAGCACAGTGCCTGGCCAGCTGATGTATTAGCTGTATCCTGTACCAGGTGCTTCCCACCACGATAAGAAGTTAAGGAATAAAGACACCAGGAATGTGCCAAGCAAAAGCTCAGTCTTTACTCTTCATTTTGACGTTAGTCATCAAATCCTAAGATCACAACCCCGGAGCAGAACACTTTTGTAGGACTTTTATGAACTCATTTGAACAACCCCGTCTGATGACAAATTCAGCAAGGAAGAAAAAGCAAAGAAAATAAAAGCAAAATGTGCAAAACAAAGAATGAATAAATTAATATTTGCTCCATTCAGCACCCTTTATGATTGCCTTACTCCTGTGCAGGGTTATGGCACTTCTATTCTGGGCATCTTGCGAAAGGCGGGGCAGTCCTTGGGCTCCCCCTAGAGGTTAGAGCCTGGGACTGATAAGAGTTGTTCAACACCTCGAATGATCACTGACCTTGTGTTCTTTCTGAATCTTGATCTGGTAATCCAAAAGATTGATCGATCCTCTCATCTATCGGAGAACTGTGGGTTTAGGCAAGATCAAGCTAACCACACGTTTTTAGAAGAAACGTCAATGTATGTGAACGTGGTCTAAAGAAATCACTGCAAACTCAAGTCCCTTGCCTTGTTGGCTTGCCTCCCACCAGCAACAGTCCGCCGGCAGCCTACCACAGACTGCCGGGCTCTGCACTTGCTAAACTTGTACTTTAGATTTCTTTAGTTATCCAAGCCAATGGCTGTGTAGAAGCTGGGAGTACACTGGTAAAAATATATCTGATATGGGATTTATAGTCTAGAGAAAAAGAGAAACAACCCACAAATAAATAGTAGCCATAATAATTGCTACAAACAGAAGTACATGAGGCTCTGAGCATCATGATAGCTCCTGGTGGGAATCTGCCCTAGGTGGGGATTCACACAAAGTGATGTGTGAAGTGGGAGACTGGTATAATCTCCCACGTAAGGATGGAAGTGAAGAAGTTTCCAAGCTAAGATGATGGCCATCTGCAAAGGATCTGTTGTAGAAGGGAGTCCAGCAAATACCAGAAGCTGGAAAGAAGCCACACGGCTAGACTAGAATGCAGAGTAGACTGCGGGAAAGTGAGACTGTGGAAAAAGGGGCTTGTTACCATGACCTGCCTCTAGAGTAGTTCTGATTTACAGTCTATATTCTCTGAACATAACTATTCGATAACTTTTAACTCGCCACTTCCATCCTGTCTATAGGGTTTCACAGAGTACATTGTCAAATGCCTTGAGGAAATCAAAATGCACTGTGTGACCATCATGAGCCTGAAGAGCAGAGATTCTGTCATGCTCTTACGGAGAGTAGAAGGACTTTTGTTTTCTTTCCTTATTTAACAGGAAGTGTTTGAACTTACTTAGAAGCACAGGGAAGAACAGAGGTAACACTGTGGGTGCTAGAGAAGATTAAAGTGAGTAAAAACAAAGTCCTTCATGGGAAGATGCTAGGTGCCTGCCTCCTATTTCTCTGTGAGTACTTTCGCTTAATCCATAAAGATCACACGATTTAGCAACATTTTTCACTGTTCAGCATTTTTTCTTATTGATAAGAAATATCAGCTGATGAGCAGGCAACCTGAAGTCTGTCAGCTTCAATTCCAGAATTATTGAACACCAGCTACAAATGTATAGCCAAGAAGTAGCATCTTTTATTCCAATTGTTCACTTCCTTATCAGCCATTCGTCCAGCAAATATGTATTAAGTTCCCGCTATGTACTAGATGTTGGGTATAAAAATATAAATAATACAGAATATTTGCCCACTATAAGTATACAAAAACTTGGGGAATCTAGACCCGACACAGCAAGTTATGAATCGATGTGAATTGGGAAAATGGTAACACAAGATGGGAAAGAGCTCTTCATTCTACTTATGAAGCATGGAGGCCCTTTTATAGGTACGAACATTTGAGCTGCACTTGGAGGAGGAGTAGAGGCAATGACCTATTGCGAGGGAGTCCCAGGGAGAGGGGACAGCATTTGCGAAGCCCAGGACAGGCAGGGAAACAGGGAGCAGAGAGTGACTGGCAGAAGACAGCTCAGAGAGGGTCAAGGTGGCTTCAGGTGTCAGGAGAGACATGAGGCTGGAAGAGCTGTTTGGAACTGCTTGTGACAAGCTGTGATTGCTGTTCTCAAGAGTTTACATTTCATCCCATAGGCAAATGGGGAGCCCGAGCAGCCCAATTCACCAGCATGCCCATGGTGTTAGCTAGATTTGTTTGACAGAAAATGCAAACCTTAATGACAACTATAGACTCTCTGGAAAGAGGGCTAGAGTTGCTCCATTTTCCCTTAAGTGTGTTCCACAGAATACTAGTCCTATGGAGTGTCAGGAGATGCTAAGAGGAGAGAGAGGAAGAATGCCTGCTGATTATATTCTAAGAAATTATAGCTTCGGTTATTGCACTTAAGGAATAGAATGGCCTTATGGGTAACCCAAAGGAGACCAAGCAAATAAAGTACTTCCACCATCCCTCAAAAAATATTGAAGAACATACATGGCAAGTAGCTCTAGACACAGATAAGGCCATTTGCTTTCCTTTCTGTGATTGTTTTCCTTGGCCTAATGCTAAAAAGAGTTGATACTGGTACGTTTTGAGTGCACAACTGCTCATACTAGTTTCCCTTCCCTGGGTATCAGATAGAAATGAATTTATATTTTGAAAATTGGCTGGACAGGCACAGCATCCCTGGAGAGGGGCCCAGGCTGGGTGGGTGTTACTAGGCAATGTGATCAAGGTAAAGAGGCAGGCCAAGGGAGCAGGAGAATTCAGGAAGAAGAAGAACTAGAGGCAGAGAGGAGTGGAGAGATCCAAGACTCAGTGTAAGACAGTGGCCATCGAAAAATGCTTGAGTATGTGACAGAGATATTGAATCTGAGATTATACCAGGCTTGAAAGATAGATAAAAAAGAGATTAGGCCTCAATGCAGAAACAGCAGAAAGTTGGGAACAAATTGTGAGTGAAACAAGAAGGCCTAGGCATTTTTCCATGAGGAGAAAAGGTGCTTCAGAGTATTTTGATATGAAATGCTGACTGCATAGCACAAGAGGATATTAAAACCACAGCATCTGGGTGGGCAAAGTCAACCTCTGAGGCTATAAGTTACTGAGAAGAAATCATTTGATTCATCTTAGTTCCCGAAGCATCCTACACAGGACTTACCATGATAATGGGGGCTCAAGTAAGATTTGCTGAACAGATAGTCAACCAGATTCTCTAAATTCCCATTTTCTCCACATTATAACTGTCTATGACTATCTATCATGACTTTTATGTTCCAAAGAAATTTTTACTTGGAAACAAAATCCCTTTGTAGGTGACCTTCTGAACACTTGTCCCAACAAAAAGATGTGAAGATTTTATGTCCATTGCGATATTGACTGCCAATCTCAAGAGAAATGATGTAAGTTCACAAAGTCACTTCTCAGTGGGACACAGACTGCCATGGTCTGAGTGTTTGCATCCTGACAGATTTCTGTGTTGACACTCTAACCACCACGGTGATGACATGTGGAGATGGAGCATTTGGAAGATGACTAGTGCATGAGGATGGAGTCCTCACATATGGCATTAGTACCACCGGTACCTTTCTAAAAGAGATCCAAGAGAACTGCCTTCCCCTTCCACTGTGCAGATACAGCAAGAGGGTGCTGTCTATGACAAAGGAAGCCCTCGCCAGGCACCTTGATCCTGGACCTCCCATTTTCCTGAACTGTGAGAAATCATTCTGTTGTTTATAAGCCGTTAAGTTTAAGATATGTTTGTTACAGCCCAAACAGACCAAGATCCTTTCCCTTTTTCAATTTCATGCCAACATTAAACTGGACAAGAAACTGAGTGAGCAGGAAACAGAAGTGGCAGGAAGGTAGGCTACACACTGCCCTCAAGACTGACACCTAGCTCAGCTGACTCACTCGTGCTCCTCTCCTGCCCCGCAGCATGTATGTATGGCCTGGGTAACGCTGTTCTGGAATACAGTGACAAGCAGAGATTTTCAACATTCTCGCACCCAAGGTGTCCTCAGTAGTTCTATTAGGCTCAACCATGGGAAAACTGTCCTGCTTAATGGTAAATAGTGATCAAAATGACAACTCAGTGTCTGAAGAGTAATGTACAAGAATAGACATGTAAAATCTCCTGCTTCTGAGGGTGGCACCCCCTTGCTGCTGAGGATCCTCAGTCCAGCACGAGTGACAGGATAATCTTGGGACAGACTTTCTCAGGCTCTCTGCACTTGAAGGGAAATTTACCTTCCAGTGTAAGAAACATTAGGCAGATATTGACCAAGCATGTGCCCTGTACTAGCTAGATCCTGAGACCACACAGAGAAATTAGAGAAGACCCCAAGGCAAAGGCATCACCAGCTCTCAAACCTCACACCTATGCAGTATAGCCTTACCTAGACAGCTAGAGCCTACCAAGTGGCTGGCTTCCAAGCAATCCAACTAGGCGAGGTGCTGGGCTTACTTGTCCCTGATTCCTCCTGGCACAGGTAACCTTCCATCCCTGTGCAGTCCCCGGAAATCGCATGCTGCTACACTCTCTCTCCCTGGTCTTAGTAAAGCTGACACTCCCTGGAGACACTGCTTCCCTATCTCAGTCAGCTCAAGCTGCTATAACAAAAAAAAACATAGACTGGGTAAATCATAAACAACAGAAATTTACTGCTGACAGTTCCGAAGGCTAGAGAATCCAAGGTAGAAGCCCAGTAGATCCCATCTGGTGAGATCTGGCCCTTTGCTTTTTGGATGGTGCCTTCTCGTGGTGTGTTTACATGAAAGAAGGAGCAAACAAGATTGCTCTTGTATAAGGGCATCAGTCCAATTCATAAAGGTGGAGCCCTTGAGACCTAAGCAGCTCCAAAAGTCCTGACCATCACCACCCCCCACAGTGGGCATCAGATGTCAACATACAAATTTTTAGGGAATGCAGACATTCAGGCCATAGCATCCTCCACTACTCTTCCAGTGCCTTTCATTCCTTCATTCCCCATTTCTCTCAAGGGCATAGAGAAGGAACAGTGCTGGGCTCCTATCATCTTTACTAAGCCATTGCTTCTTCTGTCTCCTGTGTGAATCTCTTCTTCTTTGTAGCTTTGTCACGATACCTCACTCCTCCTCCCAGCTGCCAGCCAGTTATGCACCTCCAACATGGTGGAGAGAAGTTAAATAACCTTAAAATATTCAGAATCAAGCCCTACTAATTTAAATTTTTTATTTTCTCAGATCTGATCCCTCCCTCCCTGCAACCATTGCCCTATTGTAGGGCTTCATCTCTTGCCTGGAACACAGCAATAGCTTCTTCACCATCATATTTGTGCCCAGTCTTCTTGTCCTCAGCTTCACCTGCTCCCCCACCCAGCTTCTATCATTTAAAACATAAATATTACCGTAATCCTTCCCAACTGACTTGTTGCCTTGTAGATATACCTAACATTTATTTAGGACTTGCATTGCAGTTCCGGCCTCTGAGCCATGTGCTTCCTGTGTTACTATTATTGTTCCCACTTTGCAGGGGAGGAAATCACAGAAGAAAGAGACTTAGTCAAGATCACACAGTCAATATAAGCATCTCAGAAGGAATTCAAAGATGTAACTATCCAATGTTAGACCCTAAGCCTTCAACCATTAGGCCCTTGAAGAAGGCATCATTAGATTTACCAGTTTTTCCAGGTGTCTGCACCCTTCAAGCACAAGGGAGAACGACCCCACCCTGCCTCTTTGAAGTTAGGAGAAGCCATGTTAGTTGCTTTGGCCAATGAGCAGAGAGTGAAAATGGTGCTGGTTACACTCTGGTGGAAGACTGTGAGCCTGTGTGTATAATTCTCCATGTTCCCCTCCCCTGCTGTAATGAACCCCAAATCTCTGTACTGAGATGTCAGAATCATACAATAGTGGAGACGTGGTCAGCCTGAGTCCCAAGAGACCAGGGCGAATTGAGTCTCCCATCAACCCAGGTTGAACCATGAACAAAAAGTAAACCTCTGTTTTATAAACCTTTCAGCCACTGAGATTTGTTTATGCTGTAGGGAAAAAAATAAACCTACAGTATAGCTTAGTCTTATTTATAAATGCAGATATACTGTCTTACCTCAGTTATAACTACTAGGCTCTTATATTTTTATAAATGCCTTCTTACAGTCTAATTGTTACTTAATTATATTTATTAGCTATACAAACGCAAGCAATACACTTACCACTCTGGGTCTTAGGTTTTTCATTTATGAGCTCATAAAAGATAAAGTTTTAGGCAACCAATGCCAACCAGAGAGCATGGCGGGTACCAAGCAGCATGCCAGATGCCAGTCGTAATAAAAGCCTCCGACAGAGAGCTGGGGTCTGTCTGATAGAGAGCTGGGGTCTGTCCTGATAGAGAGCTGGGGTCTGCCCTGACTGGATGCCTAGGACTGTCCTTGAAAGAATACTGCTGAAAACAGAGCTTGATCAAGCCTTGGCTCTGCCACTCACTAGACCTAAGACATTGAACAGATTATTACCTAAGGTTGTCTATCTCTGTTTCCTCATTTAGTAAAACAAGTATTCATTTCTACCTACCAGGTTCATTAGGAGGGTTAAGAAAAATAAGCGTGTCTATATTACTCTACAGCTAAATTCATTGGTGATAGAAGCAGATTGATCTGGTAGAGTAATGACAGTCACCTCTTATATTCTGTGTGACATTGAGCATGTTACTTAGTCACTTTATACCCCAGTTTCCCCATCTACATCAGGAAATAATAATGGGTATCTCTACCCCCATTGAGATTTAGTGAGAAATAATGAGCTCTTAATACACAGTGACACTCAACAAATGTTAATTATTAAGAAAGCTGCTTTAATACTGTATCTGAGGCTTTGAGGCTATAAAATACATGATTGTTTGTTGAACGGAGGTTTCTCTAGCCTTGAACCTACGAGTTAAATCTTGTTCCTCTTCACCTCTCCAAGATCTAGTACATGGGTAAAATAATTGAGAAATGAACCAAATAGTTTCACCGAATTTTGTATTCTTTTACTTCTATTGTCATAAAGAAAACTGAGTCTCTTGGCCTTAGAAAGCCACGGGCACTTCTGGGGACTGTCCTGTCAAGATAGCCACCCCTCACAAATCTTAAATCTGACCCTGCTCCATGTCTTGCTCCAGAGGCCCCAACAGAGAGAAGGTGGAAGGGGGAGCAAAGAAGGAGCAAGCAAGCTCCCCAAATTGCCTAAGTCTCTAAAATGGTATTTTTCTTCAGCCTAAGAGGTTTTGTTTTTTATTTAAGGAAACAAAGCAGTTTCCAAGGAAAATTAATTTTGTTATCGTTTGTGATATTATTTCTTCAGCTGAGCTTTCAACTTTCTAAGCTCCTCAGAGGCTGGAGTCATATTGAGGCTGTGTGTACTTTTGTGTGTGCAACGCAGGTTACTCTGCAGAGCTATCCTGGCTGCACAGCCCTGGCGTCACACAGGGTTCACAAAAATAACTCACTGTCACCGCCGCCTTTATCCAGATTGAAATCAGCAGTGTCCTTGCAAATAGACCCTTGGACACCTTTTAATCATGGGTCTTTCTTGGGGGGAAACGTAGGCAGACACAACAGAGGCGAACTCAAGCTTGGACAGATGAAGTCTCTGTGTGATTTTGTAGCCAGCAGTTGGGACTGCTTTATCACATCTCGGGGGAAAACCGGTGGAATTCCCCACAGTGGCAATTTGTCCTCACAATTTATAATCACAAAGACATTTCCTCAAACCCCTACCAAGCTTGAGGGTAGCCACAGGGAAGTGCTTTCACCTGATGGCCCTGGCTCTATTTAAAAGTGGCCAGTGGCCAAAAAAAAAAAAAAAAAAAAGTGGCTGCAAGAGTGACTTGGGGCCTTCTGCGGCTTCTCTAGAATGGTGGGGATTTCTACCTGGGTCACATGAGGGAAGCCCCCTCTCCTCCGTGCCAGATAGCAAGAAGTGGGGCTCAAAGCCAATTATTTCCCCTACAGCTTGAGAGGTCTAGATGAAGGGGAGGAGGCTACAGTGAAATCAATTTGTGCTGTATGTAAGGTTGAACATTTTAACATAATTTTCCAAAAAATAAGCAGTTCGACTTGGACTACAGCGAGTTCCCTATCCCTGGAATTATTTAAAGAGATTAAGTATTGGGCAGAAAAATTATAGAAGAGACCCAGACAAATGAATGTTGACATTAGGTTATCTCAGTTACCTCTTTCAATCCCCAAAGTGCTATGATTGAATGAAAACACATTCACTTAACAAAGAGTAAAAGCCAGTATGAGTACAATACCCTTGACACAGGGAAATAAGTGAAGACACAGTTTGCATACTTACCCTTACTTGGAAGATAAGATAGCCTTACCAGTTAGAATTACCTAGTTACACAAATTTGAGAAACTTAAAACTATAAATAGTTAAATTCCCCTGTATGTTACATGTCTTTTGTAAGTCACGGAGGAGGCAGGGCTGTGGCCTACATTACCTTCTGTCACAGACCTAAGCTATCAAAGGCGTAGCACTGTGGAGTGCCACAGGCTAATGCAAAGGTTGGGAGAAAAGAAGGACAACCGTGTACTGAATCATCACATGCCTACCTAAAGGTGACACTCATCAATTCTGCTTATACTTGATGGGCTAAGCAAGTCGCACAGTGCGAATTACTTGAAGAGGTAACAGTGCCAGTCAAATGTGTCAGAAGGAGGAGAACCAGAAATACTGAAGAAAAGGACCAATGGTTCTCATATCACGTCAGGCCAGGATTCATATCACAGATGCATAACACAGCTGGCTGATAATGTAGGACAAGATGTACCAACATCTCCCCGAAAAAGTGCTAAATTAAAGCTTCATAAATTCACAAACGAATGGGAAATCTTTGTGAAGTCATTGATATCGGAAGGTTTGGGATGTGGATGCACCATTAAAAGGGACAAGTGAGTAGGTAAGAGGTGCAGAGAGGAAAGCAGACTCTCCAAAGAGTGAAGTAGGGAAGGAACTGAAATTTATACATCACCTATTATGCCACAAGTACTTTGTAGGATCTTGTACATTTTGTGATCCCATTTTATAGATGAGATCGAGTTTCAGGGAAGTCATGAAGTTTATTCTCCTATGCAAACTTATAATAAACAGGGTCGTCATTTATACATCGGTGTCCTTGGCTCCAAAGTGTGTGACATTTTTCATACCACAAGAAAGCAATAGGCATTGTACTTTCCAGAACCATGAGAAGACCTAAAATAGCCCTGGATAAGAGCAAAAGATGAAGTCAGTTGAGGATTTTGGCTGGGAGTTGAGTCTGAAACTGATAAAGTGGTCCATGGGGTGTGGCTGACCATCAGCTCAAGCATGTATAACACACTTTTGGAGTGCCTACTACTGCAACATCGCGGCTGAGACGAGTATCCGTGAAGCATTCACAGCTTTCTAGGAGTTTACATCCTTCTGGGGAAGAGAAAAAAAGTTCCACTGCAACACAGACAGAATCTGCTGCTTCACAGCTAGACCGGAAGTACAAAGTGTAGAAATGGGAAACACTAACAGGAGGTGTAGGCGGCAGGGAAAGAGGAGAACACAGGTGGCCTGACGTATCCTGGATGATAAGGAGAACAGCCACAGCCTTAAGTATAACTGTGCTCTCCAAGCCACACCAGTTATGACCAATACAGGAATAAACTGGTTTTCCTCATCAAATTCTTCTCAGTCAGTTCATGACATCACTGGAGAGCGTCGCACCTGTACTCTCAAATACAGTATTATTCTCTCACAGGAGTGGCCCACCAGCCCCTTCCTTCCTACATTAGCTGACTTCCAGGTGGTGGCTGCCTGTCTCATGAATAATAACGATGATGATAACATCAGACATGTACAGAAGATTAATTATATGGACCAGAAACATCATTTCGTTTACTCCTTACAACACCACATAAGGAACCTGAGGTGCGAAAAAGATTACGTATTTTTATCCAAGATCACACAGCTAGTAAACGTCAGGCCAGGATTCAAACCCAGATCCTTCCCACTTGGTAGCACCTCCTGGAGAGTAAGACACACCTCTTCTTGTGCTTTGATTCCTCAGCCAGAACACAGTGCCTGGCACAGATAAACAAAAACACCGGTGTTTGCCGAAAGGGTTAAGTACATGAAAGCAGCAGAAATCACAGTCCTGTAGGAGCAAATACATTTTATTTTTAAGAGAAAAGAATGCAGGCTAGTTAATTAGGAGAACTGAGGTGGTGAGAAAGGACTGAGAGATGTTGCCAGGAGGCTCTGGAGACCAGCAAGCAGACACGGGGTTTGCTGGCATCTGTATGAAGCAGCACGGTGGTCGCCTGAGCGGTGGGCAGAAGCTTCAGAGGTATAAAGGAAGACAAGAGGGCAATGGGTGGAAGATGGGCAGTGGGATGAGAACCTGCACCAGGGTGGCAATGATGGGAAGAAAAACAGCAAAGACCACAGTGTGAATCAACAGGGCCTGGCAGAAGATTAGATAGAGATGATAAAGAAGGAGGAAGAGTTGAGAGCAACTCCAACTTTGCCAGATGTGAATTTGGCAAGGAGTTGCTTGCCACTGCAACATTCTAGAAGCTCATGTCATAAAAAAAAAAAACCTGTATGTTTATAGCTCTTTACTATTTCTGAAGAACCTCTGCATCCATTAAATTGCTTCAGTTTATCTTACAAATGAAACAACTAAGACCCAGAGAATCTCATATTTGGATGTCCCTCGCCCCACCCAAAGTTCTCTTTCATTTTGATAACTGATTCTCTTGTGCAGACAGCCAGATATAAACAAAGAAAATGAGGTAGCAGATATAGCTCATTAATTTAAAGGGGGAAAGTTCTGGAAAAAGAAACCAGATACTCAGCTTTTGGATGATTGGTTTCCAATAGAATAAAGATGGACCAGTGGGCTTTAAGAGATTGTACGTCCAACCTGAAACCAAGGACTCTGGTGCCAACACTCATTGAAGAAATGAAAGCCACGAGGGAGAAATTCCTGGCAGAAGTTGGGCAAGGTCTGCATACTGTTGCAATCTGCACAAAATATAAAACTCGCATGCTGGTTAACCAACCCAAATGTCCTCTCTACATCCTTTGGCTTCAAAGGCTCAGCAAGAAGCATTTAGGGTTGTCATGGTTTACATCTAGATGTCCCCTCAAAGCCTCATGCACTCATAGGTGGAGCTTTTGGGAGCTTATTGGATCATGAGTGTGTGACATTGGATTTGTCCACTGATTAGTTTATAACTGGGTGTGATGTTGAGATGTGAAGCCTAGTGGGAAGAGATGGGTCACTGTGGGCGTTCTATCTATCTATCTATCTATCTATCTATCTATATATATATATATCCCTTTTCCTCCGTTGATGGCATGCTCTGATTCCTGCCTGCCATGCCACGAGCTGTTTCTCCCCTGCTGCCCTGCCTTGGAACCAGATGACTATGAATGGAAGCCTCTACAAACTGTTAACTCCTTTTAACTTGTTGGTGTTGGGTATTGTGTCTCTGTGATAACAAAGTAACTAAGACAAGGGTTAAGAGAGTGCATTTGAAGATATCTACTTGAGGAGCAGTGTCCTCAGTGAGGTTCCTGAAGACCGGACAAATACTGACACAATTCCACCAGACGGATAATTACTACCAAAAAAGAAGAGACATGTTCTTTACTCTCTCAATGTGAAATGAAATACTATGTTTATGAATTCTTGTCAGTGTTTGGGTTTTTTTTCCTTTTTTGGTCCTGATTTTATTAAATCGCTATGCACTTGCTAAAATTTTTTAAAAGGGTACTTATAAAGTTTAACTTGGAATATTTGATAAACAGTGCAGTCCTGGAGAATTCCTTTTGGCCCATCACTGGAAAATGGGGTACCTTGGTTAATTCTTTGTATCTACCATATTGGAATTTTTGTTCATAAGTTGATTTTCTCTACAAGAATAAGATCTTTCTTGTGGTCAGGTGCCACTTAGCAAATATTAGTCCGTAAAATAGAGAGATTTAAAAATAGATGTTTAGTGACAGTATATGTCAACTCATATTTTGAGCATGAATTAACCAGAAAATTATATGCTATTATCTGAACTGTTACTTTCCATTTCTGCTCAAAGCCAGGTGGGAGAGATACACATTTGCTGCCAGTAAGTTCCTACCAAATTCCTCTCTGATGGTCCCAAATGAGTTCCCGCCTAGAAAAGAGGGAAGCTAGAGCAAGCACATTAGCTGTGGCACTTTAAGATTTATGTAACAGACTTTGCAACTGCCTCTCACTTTAATTGTGTTTCCTAAGAAGCTTCCATAATATGAGTATTTCTACCCAGAGAAAAGTACATGTTGGCATGCAAGGCAGTGACGTAGTCTCTCTGCTTGCCAGCACCAGGCCTGACACTTGTCAATTGCCTTATAGTTACCCTCAAGTCACTTCATGCGGGTGGAGCCATTTCCCAATCTGGATTTCAAGCTTTCTGAAGACCTGGGCCATTTTCCTGTTATAGTGTCATCACTCAGGACAAGGGAAACAAAAGTCTTATTAAATCCACCCGAGAGCAGAGAGGGTAAAGAAAAAGGCCTCCATAGGACAGTGTGAAGGACGGGTGAGGGGATTCTTCCTGTGCTGTAGGATCAGTCATATGTGGCTGAATTTCCACAGCACAGGAATTCTGAACATCTCCATGAAGAAGTTATGGTCAGGTTGTGGAGTTAAAGTTGTTCTTTATATAAACACAAAGTCTGTTAAAATTCTTAATTGAAATGCATTGCCACATTAGTTGAAAACAGTTCCTCACTATAAAAAGCAGCTTCAGACAGCCTTGTTTGATTTCAAAACATCTGCCTACAATACTTGGAAACTCACACTCCAACACATAGGAAAGCCAATAGGTCTGTTGCCAAGCAGTTTAGAAAATAACCAAGAAAGAAACTCTCTAAGCAAGTGCACCCTTTCTACAGCAGCACTCTTGCTTCATTTCTCTTTTACTGCATTTTTTCCAAAGATGTCTTTGTTTCCAAGGCACTCTCCAGGGTGTGGAAATGAACTAGAGGTGAGTGGGCTGGGATGAGAAGTGTCAGCCTCTCTCACTGCTGCCTTTCCGGGGATCAACAGACTGGCTCCCATATCTCCCCACACATTTCCCTCTGGACATAAACTCAAGACATTTTTATCTTTAAAGAAAATTCTCCCAAACCTACCAGATTTGCAGAATGGTAGATCTCAGAGTGAGCAGAAGCATTAAAAGTCAACTGGAAGGTTAACCCCGCTCCGTGCAGGGATTTTCCTGTCCCCAGGGATGGGGGCCACTCCAATCTTTGTGGGTGGGGACTTCCAACAGAAGAGTTTGTGGTCCAACCCTCTCATTTATTATCACTTCTCCATATTCACTCCAGTTTGCTTTCCTGTTACACCAATCACCTTTGCCCTGTGAAATTGCAAAGGACATATCCAATCCCTCTTTGCCCTGGCAGACATTCAAATATGTTAAAAGGGTGGTCTGGCCAGCCTCCTTGGAGTCTTCCCTTTTTTGTGCTTAAATAGCCCCATTTTCTGAAACTGGCCCACACACACATGGCTGTCATGCTCGTCCCCATCCAGGCAGCCCCACAGGACATGTTCCTCCTTGAAGATACCTTGCAAAGAGGCAGGGGCTCCCCTACAGGAGTAAAAGCCTCTGGGCCTCTGGATGGGATCTGCAGGGTGGAGGCATTAGAACCGATCAGCGTGTTTTGATCACAGTGTTTTAAGGTCTGTCTGTAGTTCCCCTCACTCTGCCCACATTAACTTGTAAGTCAACTTCACTCTATTTTAGATTTTATGGATGTTTTGAGACATACTGATAGAGTTGCTCTTGATCTTTCCCTCTGAAATTTTTAACTTCACAATTTAAAGTCTTCATTTAGCAGTTTAGCTTATCGAGATCTTTTTGAATCTTAACTCTGTCATCTAACATATTCATCATTTCCAGGTTTGGGAGGAAAGTCACTTGAATGTCTTAATTCAAGCCCAAGATTTAAAAACAAAAGGTATGTATACACTAGGGTCTAAGACAGAATATTAAACAGTTAATATTTATTCTTACCACATGCTAGGCACTGCTAAATACTTCTTAGGAATCACACTTTTAGTATTTATATCAATCCTAATAGATAGATGTGATCAGCATCTACTTTTTACTGATGAGGAAACTGCAGCACAGACAAGGTAAGTAACTTTCCCAACATCATCCAGCTAGTAGGCAGCAGAGGTGGCATCTCAGGCCAAGCATTCTAGCTCCATGGCCTCCAGTCCCACCCCTTCTTTCCATTTCCCTTCCTAGCAGACAAGAGAAGTTTTGATATCATTAGTCTGCCAGTCCATGTGCTTTAGGAATAATCGGGTTATCCTATTCAAAGACAATCTATGTACTATCATTTGACTATTTTCATTCATCCTTTCTGTAAGAATATTGCAAGGAACTTTGTCAAAAGCTTTTCTGCAGTCACAATGTGCTGTGTCTATAGCTTAACCTGGATCTACAGGTTCCACAAACCCATCAGAGGAAATGAATTTAGTTGGGCATAAGTTGTTCATGAGGATCTGTGCTGGCTTCAGGACTTTCCTCACCCCTCCACCCCGTAGGCTGACCTGGCAGCCCTCGCACCACTTACCCCCAGCTGCTCCTGGTCCCCAGAGAACTAGTCTTGCATATTGTAGTCTAGTTTAGTCTTGCTCCAAAACTCTCCACTGCCTCACCTAATTCCTTAGTATTCTTATGCCATCTTTGATCCTTTCTTCAATAGAGCAACTGTAAGTGTCTTTTATAGAGCACTGCTTCTGTCAGTATGCTTTTTTTTTTTTTTTCTGGTGCTGGGGATTGAACTCAGGCCCTTGTGCTTGCAAGGCACCCACTTAAACCACTGAGCTAAATCCCCAGCTGTCGGTATGCTTTTTAAAGCAATTATTCTTGGATTAAACAAAAAATATATTATTTATTGCAGAGCCTTAAAATGCTAATGTGCAGTGTGACTGGTTAAAGGGACATTCCGTGTAGAATTTCAGTTTAGTTTCTTGCTCCACCCCCACAACCCTACACACTCTTCATTGGGATATTAGGAATGTATTATGTAATAGGGGTATATTTGGGCATTGTTAACTGCTTCCTTGTCTAAATCCTCACACATCACTTGTTAATGCTTTTTAGATTTCGGGCAGAGAAATCTAAGCAGTTCGTCAGCACTAGACTCTATCTTTTTCTTTTTTTTTTTTGAAGACAACAGAATATGGTTGAAGTGGAGTAGGAATAATCCTATATGCAATTTTCAAGTCCTTTAGGATGAATTTTCTCTGAAAATTTGAATTGAAAACAACTAAATTTTCTCTTACTTCTTACTTAAATTGAGCTTCGATTTCCCCTTAACTGTCTGTTTCCCTTTGTAGATTCTTTTTTCTTTGCTTCCACTTCAAGGCTTGCTCAAATGTCTCAAGGAAATAAAATCTTTGCTGACCACCTTATTTTAAAATTCAACACCCTCACAATATTCTCTGTCCTTCTTTCCTGCAATTCTTTTCTCAATAGACCTAACACCTTCAAATGTACTGTACAATTTATTTACTTGTTTTGTTTCTTGGCTGTGTCTTCTACAGTGAAATATTGCCATACTGCCAGCATTTATTAGAGTATCTGGTACAGAGGAGTTTTCCAATACATATTTGCTAAATTAATAGAAAAGGTAGAAGTAGCAATTATTCAAAATACATATTTTCAAATAATACATATGCCTTCTGTGTGCCAGACACCATGTTAATGGCATTCTACCTATGTGGCTTAAATGCGTCTTTCTCTGTAAGAACCACGTCACACTTTCTTGTTGCTTTCTTTCCTTTCCTTTCACATCACTTACTGAATATTTCATAATTATCTATGTGGTTTTGTGATATGTCATTCTGTCTGCTACAGTAATTCATAATGGCAAACACCTCATCTATTGTTTTACTTCCCCGATGCCTAGTCCACAGCAGTCACTCAATACTGAGAGGATGAATAAAGTAATGAGGCTCATTTTCACTCCGAGCTTTGACACCATGCGCAGTGAGAAGCCCTAGAGCACCAACACAGGCCATGTGATTCTACTAAAAGCAACCTAGAGGGCTCAAAGCTAGTCACAGAGCTGACCCTCCTCACTTTCCACCTCCAACCAGACCAGCTCTGTATTCTGCTATTTTGACAGCACTGAGGATTGGTCCAAGGCATATCATCAGGCAAGAAGAAATATGCACAAGAGAATAAGCACCAAGGCGAGTGAACATGGTATCAGGATCTTGAGCAGAACTGGGCAGGATGGAGTGAAAAGTTGCCAGGCTGCTTCATCTCATCAATGTAACAGAGCGGCAGTAGGGAACCAGGGTAAAGCCAAAGAGACAACGGGTTTCCTAGCCTCCAGGCTACGCAGTGCAGAAATTTAGGCAGGGGCAGCAGTCAATTCGAGTTCTTTCCACCACTTTGTAATGGAAACCAAAAAAGTACCACTATAGAATGGGGGTGGAATTACTAAAATTCAGGATCCCAAGAAAAAGGCAGACCACACCATTAGGTCTACAATCCACTCAAATTCCCTAGAAGTTAATAGTTCTTCAATATCCCTCTTTCTCTGTAAGGGATGGAAGAGCCAAAGGTTCTCTTATGGGGTGAATTCTCCCCTAAAATCTATATGCTGAAGTCTCAACACTCCCGACCCAGTACCTCAGAATGTGATTATACTTGGATATATGGTCATTAAAGATGAAATTAAATTAAAATTAGTTTGTACATTAGGGTGGGCCCTGATGCAATATGACTAGTGTCTTAGTTACTTTTCTCTTTGCTGAGACAAAACACTCAACACCTAAAGTTAAAAGAGGAAAGGTTTATTTTGACTCAAGTTTGTAGAGGTTTCAGTCCATAATTGGCAGGCTCCAAGGCAGGGTGACACGGCAAAGAGGCATCACAGAGGAGAAAAACAGGTCATGGCATGGAAGCCAGAAGGCAGGAGGCAGCAAAAGCTGCAAGCAGCAAGTGATGGCAGCAGCCCTCTTTCTGTCTCTTAGAGTCCATCTAGGCTGCCCACCCGTAGGGCAGATAGCACTCACACTCAGGGTGGGCCTTGCCACCATCCATTCCAGGATCACAGACTCTAGATCCAGCCACCTCTGAAAAGCTCCTCTAGATACAAGCCATAAAATCTATCGTCCTTATCAAAGAGAAAACGAAAACACAGGCACAAAGAGAAGACCTCATGAAGATATAGGGAGAAATGGCCAAATACAGGAAATAATACCAAATACTAAATACCAAATAAGGAAAGAGGCCTTAGAAGAAACCAACCCTGCACACGTCTTGATCTCAGACTAGTAGCCTCCAGAACAAGACAACACATTTCCATTTTTCTGGCTACTCACTCTGTGGTACTTGTTATGGCAGCCTCAGTAAACTAATAAACTGGTACAGGTTTTCTTTCCCTGGAAGGGAAGTCTTCAACTTTGGCTACATATTCTATCACTTAAGGAGCTTTTTAAAAATAACATGTCTGGATCCCACCCCCAAACAAATCAGAATTTCTAAAGATATTACCAAACATTTTTTTTAAGCCTCCCAACACAATTCCAGCATGGAGCCAGGGTTGAGCACTATGCTACATGGAAGTAATTTGGCTTCTCAACAATCTCACTGAGCCACTCACTGGACCCACACTACTGTTGGGATTCTCATGGGTAAGATAGCAATCCACTGTTGTCCAAGCCAGGGCTTGGCAAACTTTCTCTGTAAAGGGCAGAAAGTAAATTCTGTTTATATGTTTATAGACAATGTAGGTGGCAACTCCTCAGCTCTGCCACTGTAGCCTGAAAGCAACTATGAACAATACATAAGGGCGGGGTGGCTCTGTAACAAGATACCACAGGCTGGGTAAATTAGCAAACAAAAGGGATTTATTTCTTACAGTTCTGGACGCTAGGACATTTAAAATCAGGACACCTGCATGTTTAGCACCTGGTGAGAGCCAACTTCCTGGTTCATAGACAGCTCTCGTTTGTTAAAACCTCACATGGTAGAAGGGGTGAGGGCTATCTTTGGGGTCTCCTTTCCAAGGGCAGCTATCCCATAATGAGGGCAGAGCCCCTTGACCCAATCCTCTCCCAAAGGCCCCATGCTCTTTAACACTTTCACCTTGAGGGTAAGATTTCAACATATGAATTTAGAAAGGATATAAATATTTGGTCCACTGAAAATACCATTTACAAAGTGGGTCGTAGGTTGATTTGACTCATGGACCATAATTTGCTGACCCTGGGTCTAAGTTATTTTGACTAGGACTTCCTGCTAGACATAACTGATTATATCATGAAGGAAAAAAGTTCTGTGCTGCAAATCCTTCATGTGCGCTGCATGTAGGCTTTGTAAATATTAGAAACTAACCTCTAAAACAGAACAGTGAGAAAGCCAATCATTAATCACACTCCACTGTGACAAATATTTCAGTAGGGGAGAGCAGAAGGCTGTAGGAACTCAAGGAAAATGTATGGAGCCAGTTCTTGAGATGTCCAGGAAAGGCTGAAAAGGGAAACCTCCCCTATCCACATCTAGAATCTTCTAACACCAGTCATACTTCTTTTTCTAACTTTAATTTTTATTTTTGGGTTTTTTTCAAACAGAATTTCACTATATAGTTCAGGCTGGACTTAAACTCACTATGTAGCCCAGCTGGCCTTAAACTCATGGTGATCCTTCTGCCTCAGCCTCCCAGAGTGCTGGGATTATAGGTGTGCACCACAACACCCAGCTTTTTATAATACATAGTCATACTTCCTCATTTCTTAGGAATTTTACTCTTCATGTTCTTGATCTGATTTCTAAACTATTGATTATCTGCTTATTGCTTTCAATATGGATTTAACTCAGCTATTCTATATTATTTTTCCATAATTTTTTAAATTATCTCACCCCCTCCAGATTTAGTCTGTGCTGTTGTCTTTATATCTCAGTCTGCTCTCTTTCATCCTGGCCTGCTCTCCCTTAGAATTTTCTGCTCCTTTTCTCTCTGGGCCAGTTATCTCACATTTCATTGAAGATGCCAAGTAACTTGCTGAAGTTTTGTTCCCCACCCTTCAATACACAATTTTCAGAGAAATCTTCTTTCATTCTAAATAATATTAGCCTATAAGTGAGTATGTGTATATTTTCTTGACTTTTTGAAACAGAGTCTTGCTATGCCATTCAGACTAGCCTCAAACTTGGGGCGATCCTCCCACATCGGGCTCCCAGAGTTCTGGGATTACAAACATGTGCACCACCATGCCTGGTAGAATATGTAATTTTTATGTGCTATGTAAAGAATATTCTTAAATAAGCACAAATAGACATACTACTTTGTTTTAAATATAAAACATAACCATTGTCTTAGTCTGTTACTAATGCCAAACAAAATACTTTTGACACAGTAACTTTATAAGCAACAGAAGTTTACTGCTCACAGTTCTAGAGACTGGGAAATCCAAGATCAAGGAACCAGAAGATTTGGTGTCTGGTGAGGGCCTGCTCCTTACTGATTGCATTTTCTAGGTGTCCTCACATAGCAGAAAGAACAAACAGACTTCCTTAAGCCTCTTTTATAAGGGAATTGATAATTCCATGTATGAGTCTAAGCCTTCATGATCTAATCACCTTCTAAAAAGCCCCCCACTTAGTACTATCACATTAAAGATTAAATTCCAACATATTACTCAGGGTGGGGGCACCAACATTCATGCCAGAGCTATCAGTATCTTGGAAACTCCATGTGAGTCTCTCCCCTACCCCATCTGGTGTGTGTAGTTGTAGTTAATCCATCTTTCCTTGGTTACAGTATTTCATTATATGTATTACAATGTAAAATATATGACACTTTGTCCATTCAAGTGTTGATGGATTTTGCACTGTTTCCAGTTTTTACTGTTAGTCCTAACAATGCTACAGTCATAGTCTTGCTCCTGGTCCTTGTTGCACCTGTGCAAGTTCTCTGGGAAATATACCTTTAAGGTGGAGTTTCTATTCCTTCGCATTTACTTAAGCATAGTCTGTGAGCTAGTATATGGTCTCTTTTGGAGAAAGTCCCATGTGCAGCTGAGAAGAATATGTATTCTGATGTTGTGGGGCAGAACACTCTGTATACATCTACGAAGTCCATTTGTTCAAAAGTTTGGTTTAGTTCTGATATTTCCCTGTTGACTTTTTGTCTAGTTGATCTGTCTAATTGTGACAGTGGGGTATTGAGGTCTGCCATTACAATTGTATTAGTGCTTACTTGGTTTTTCGTGTCCTTTAATATTTGTCGTATATGATTAGGTGTGCTGGTATTTGGTGCATATATATTTATGACTGTTATCTTTTCTTCTTGGATTGTTCCCTTTACGAGGATGTAGTGACATTCTTTGTTTTTCTTCATGAGTCTTGGCTTGAAATCCACTCTGTCTGTAAATAGAATGGCTACCTCTGCTTTTTTCTGGGTTCCTGTTGCATGAAGTATTGTTTTCCATCCTTTGACTTTCAATCTCTGAATTTCTTTTTGAATTAAATGTGTTTCTTGTATGAAGCATGTTGCTGGGTCTTGTTTCTTGACCCATTCTGCCAGGCTGCTTCTTTTGATTGGTGAGTTGAGACAATTTACATTGATGATTATAACTGACATATGTTGACTTATTCTTGTCATGTTATTTACCCGTTGTTGGCTCCCTATTTTTCCCTTCTGCTTAGTTATTTGCCTCACCTGTAGGATTCATTCTGTTGTGATTCCTGGAGTTGTAGTCCTCATTTTCTCTTTCCAGAATGTCCTTCAGAATATTTTGGAGTGCTGGTTTGGTGGTTATGAAATTTTTCAGGTGTTCTTTGTCATGGAAGTATCTTACTTCTCCATCAATTTTGAAAGATAGTTTTGGAGGGTACACCAATCTGGGCTGGAGGTTGTCTTCTTTTAGGACTTGAACTACTTCACTCCAAGCTCTCCTTGACTTGAGGGTTTGTGTTGAGAAGTCTGCTGTGACTCTGATGAGCTTTCCTTTATAGGTGATTTGTTTCTTTTCTCTAATAGCTTTTCATATCATGTTCTTGTGTTACATTTCTAGAAGCTTGACTATTATATGCCTTGGAGTAGATTTTTGTTGATCATGGCTAACTGGAGTTCTATACACCTAGCTTATCTGTATGTCAAGTTCTCTTTCCATACTTGGGAAGTTTTCTGCCATTATTTATGTCAATGGGTTTTTTATGTCATTTGCACTATCTCATGCTTTTTCATTGACTCTGATCAATTTTATGTTATTCTTTGTGTCATATAGCAGCTGTTGGATTGATTTTTCATGGTCCCTTACCATTTTGAAGAATCCTTTCTTCTCATGGTCGGTAACTGCAATCTTGTCTTCTATGTCTGAAATTATGTCTTCACACTGTTTCATTCTACTGCCTATACTTTCAGTGAAATATTTAATCTCCTGGACATCTGTTTGAATCTGTTTCATAAATTCCATTGCTTTGCTATGTTGGACGTTCATGGTTTCCATTTCTTTCCTATGTTGAGCATTCATGTTTTCCATCATTTTCCTAAGCTCCTCTATTTTTTAATATGTATCAGCTTTAGAGTCACTAACTGTGTCTTTCATTCTGGTCACCATTTCTGTAGTTATGTGAGAAATTATTTCTGTTTTGACTTTTTCTAGAGCCTCATCTGCTTTGTTACTTCTGCTGTTACCACTTCCAAGAGTCCATACGGGTGGCTTTCAGATTATTCCACCTCATTTCCCCAGGTTTTTCTTTTGTGAGCTGGAAGTCTGGGGTTGCATCTTGCTTATGTATCTTCTCATTTTCTATTAGTTTTTGGGGTTTTTTTTTTGTTTGTTTGTTTGTTTAGTTTAATTCCCGGGTTGATGCTTGTGAGTTGCTTATGATAGGTAGCTTTATTGCTAGTATTGAGAACCCTTTGGAAATGACCACTTCCTCAGAGATATCTTCCAGGTGTAGCTGGTTTTGGGGTTTTGAGTCTGTTGCAAGATCCTACCTCTTCAATTTGTTGTGGCTGAGAAGTTGCTGTTTATTTGGCCAAGCCTCTGGTTCTTTGGGCCTGGCCTATAGTGTTGTTTATGACTCTCAGGCATTCTCAGTCTTGGCATACATGGAAGAACAACTGATTAGAACAATTCTGTCACCTTGGCTAATGTAGTACAGTCAGTAATAACAATAGCATCAAACACAGCCTAGAAAATGACAAACTGTGGTAACTATTCATTTGCCACCATTAACCATATGAACTAGATTTGTGGTTATATGACAATATCTAAAATAAACCAGAAAATTGTATACAGTTAGTATGCCCTCAATACGGCACTTTTACCCTCAGGAGAGAAAATTCAAAAGGGATTAGGAGGAAAAAATAGAGAAATAGAATAAGAGGAAGAGATGAAAAGTGAAGCTGGAGGATAGGGGAGGATTATACAAACTCTGAGAAACTAGTAAGAAGAAAGTAGTGAAAGAGAAGGAAGAAATAAAAACAAGCACAGAGCAAAACAATAATAGCAAAAAACTAGAAACAAATTTCACATTTATATAAAAATAAGAAAAAAAAAAAACATAGCAACAACAATAGGAAAAAGAAAAGTCCACATCCAGGAGTGTCTCTGCTGTCCCTGGTAGATAGCCTAGGCAGGCCCGTGTCTGTATTAATTAATTCCAGCAGTAGATTTATAGTGGGGTAGTGGGTAATCCCAGTTGGGCTCAATAGTCAGGCTTCACCACCAATTCCACTGAAGTTCAGCCCAATCTCTGGCTGTGAGGATGGAACATGACTTGTTCAGCTAGAGACACACTGTGTGATTCTCTCCAGCCTGGACTTGGCTCCTTGACCACCTGCCCATTTGAGCTTAAACTCAACACTGCCTTGCCCCCACCAGAGAGGCACCAGCAGCTTGTCTGAGTTCTGATCTCAGTGGACCCCTTTCCAAGATGGCAATCGGCCAATTGCCCTCCCCTGGGGGACGTCTGAACACAAATAACTCACCAGACACTGCAATCTTCTGTGTTCACCACTCCATTCCACTGGTGTGTCTTTCCATGGAGGCCTCTAGGGTCACCAGAAGTCACTGTGCGTCTGCAAGTTCAAGCCACGTCTCCCACACTGTGTCCCAGGGCTCTGGGAGAAAGTGTGTCTGCCACCTCCTTCTTCTGTGCTGAGGTCTCTCTTTTTGCTTTCCCTGTGGGCTTCACTTCTCGCTTGAGATCCCTGCTGGGTCCTGGGAACCCACTTCCCTCCTTCTTCTCTTCCTCACATTGCTATAGTCCAGCATCCAGACAACAAATCTTGGAGAGGTTGTTTCTCTTCTGTTTACTGCTCTGCCATCTTCCCAGAAGTCTGGGGTGGAGTTTCTAGATCATAAGATGCATCTTCAACCATACCTAGGAAATCAAATGGTTTTCAAATGTATGTGTGCCTATTTATATACTCCAACTGGCAGTGTGAGGATATTCCCATTGTTTCATATCCCTGATGATACTGAATATTGCAAGATTTGTTAATTTTTGCAAATATAGTGGATAGAAAGTGCTACCTAATTATGATATCATTTATGAGGCTGAACATCTTTTCATATGTTTGTTAACCTACCCTACTTCTTCACTATGAAATGTTTGTTCATATCCTTTGCTTATTTTTTTCTAATGAGTTGTTTGTCCTTTTCTTATCAACTGACACAAGTTTTTCATGAAAGCTTAACAGTAATTCCTTATTGGTTAGCTTGTTGCAACTATGTTCTAATAACTTAGGACTTGTCTTTTTATTTACTATGTCTTTTGAAGGAAGTTTTTACTTATAATGCAGTTGAATTTATCAATTTCATATGTATAAGAGTTCCCCCTTTGAATTTTATTTAAGAAATATTTTCCATTCCCAAAATTGAGAGATTTTCTACATTTTTCTCTAAAACTTAATGAAGTTTTCCTTTTTCAGTTGAATCCCTGTACTCATTTGGGATTTGTATGTGTATCATAAAGATCCTATTTTTTCCATATGGGTAACCAGTTATCTTCATGTCACCTGTTAAATGCTTTTTTATTTTTCCAAATAATTATCAATGCCAACTCTTCATTCAGTGGTTTTTTTTTTTAATATCAGCTATGTATTAATCTATCTCTGGGCTCTCTATTCTGTTCCACTGGGTTTTATTCCTACCCTGGCACCCAAACTACACTGCTTTAATTACACTAGCTTGTAATAAAACCTGACTTGGTAGGGAAAGTCCTTCTACCTTAACTTTTTAAGAGTGTATGGATGATTTAGGACATATTTCTCATCCATATACATTTTAGATATAGTTAATCAAATCTGTCTTTAGAATTTTATTAGAATTACATTGAATCTGTGGACCGACTTTGAGAAAATTAACAGCTTTACAATGTTCAGTATTCCTTGTCAGTGACCATGATATGTCTCTTTGAGAATTCCTTAATATCTTTCAATAAAATTTTATAATTCTCTCCATAAAGGTCTTGCTTTAAGATATTTTATTAAATTTATTTCTAGAGGCTGATCTTTGAAAGTGCAGCATTATAAATTCTTTTTTGGTGAAGAAGAGACTATTCACTTTGAGTGCAGTCAGGTTTTCTGTTTACAGGTTCTACATCCAAGACTTAATCAACCAGTATCAAAATTATTCAGGAAAAAAAAAACACACTGTTACTATTGAAAATGTGCAGACTTTTTTCTTTGTTATTATTCCCTAAATAATATAGAACAACTATTTACACAGCATCTACATTGTATTAGGTATTATAAATAGTCTAGAGATGATTTTAAATATATGGGAAGGTATGTGCAAGTTATATGCAGCATTATGCCATGTTGCATAACAGACTTTAGCATCCACTGATTTTGGTATCCACAGGAGGGCTTGGAACCAGACTAGAATGAAGACTGAGGGATGATTTTTTTTTTTCACTCCTTGTGGAGGGGGCTTCACCTATGAAACAGTCCTGACCTGTCTCCACCCCTCACTCATGCTGGCCCTGAGGGAGAAGAAGAAAGATAATCTGATTAATGGTTTGGAAGGATAAACTTGGCTTTCATGCCCTGCTCCTTCCTCTTCCCATCCTCTTGGGAGCAGCTCTATGAGAACATGTGGTCCAAATTACTCTAAGACGTGAAGAAAGCCTAACAGAAATGATCCTTTCTTTATAGGAGAGATCTTTGGTGTGTGCATGCTGCTAGTGATTCATTGGCGAAGGTTGTCTGGTTCTGGAATTTAGGATTGTGAATCTCTCTTATGCACAGATATAAACCACATTCTGGAAAATCAATGTAATAATAATAAAAATGTTTTAGTCTCTATCTGCATATTCTTTTATTCCAGCTTTTTTGATGTAAGATTGACAAATTAAAAACTGTATAGATTTAATGTATGATGTGATGCTTCAATATACATACACATTGTGAAATAATTACTACAATTTATCCATAATTTCACCTAGCTATCATTGTGTGTGTGTGTGCACGCGCGCACGCGCATGTGTGTGGTGAGAGCTCTTATGCTTTCCTCTCTTAGCAAGTTCCAAGGATACCATATGGTATTAATAACTATAGTCACCATACATGTGTGTGTGTGTGTGTCTGTGTGCGTGTCTGTGTGTGTGTCTCCAGTATTTCTTCAACTTATAACTGAAGGTTTGTATCCTTTGACCAATCCATCTACCTTCCCCCACCCTTGGTAATTACCATTCTATTCTTTGTTAGTATGAGTTCAAAAACATTTTTATATTCCACTGTAAGTGAAATCATGCAGAATATTTCTTTCTGTGTCTGGCTTATTTAATGTAACATGATATCTTGAACGTTCATCTGTGCTGTTTAAAATGACACAAGACACAATTTTCTTCTTTTTTAAGGGTAAATAATAATCATGTATGTCACATTTTCTTCTTCTGTTCATCTTAGGTGGCCACTTAGGTTGTTTCCACATACTGGCTATTGTGAATAATGCTGAAAAGAACATAAGAGTGTAAATATGCCTTCAATATAGTGATTTCATTTCCTTTGTATATATTCCTGGAAGTGGGATTACTGGATTATATGATAGCTATATTTTTAATATTTTGAGGAACCTCCATATTGTTTCCCATAACATATGCCAATTTGCATTCCCACTAATGATATATAAGGGTTCCCTTTTCTCCACATTCTCATCAACACTTTTTAACTTTTGACTTTTCAATAGTAGTCACTGTAACAGATTTAAGGTAATATATCACTGTGGTTCAGAATCATATTCTCTGAATTAGTGATGTCGAATGTTTTTGTTGGACCTATTCTCCATTCATATGTCTTGTAAAAATGTCTATTCAGTTCCTGTAACCATTTTAATTGGATTATTTGTTTTTGTTTTGTTTTCTGTATTTTCTGTCCACCCATTCTTCTGTCTGGTTCAGAACACAGGTTGGGAAATAGATGTTATTAGATTCCTTCAAGTCTCAATATAAATGCATTTTCTAATTAGATACTTCCACTGTATAAACACACAATAGACTTTCATTTACATGTATGTAAAGACATATATGTAAATATATACTTGGCAAGCTTCATAAGTCTTTTAATTTAATATGCCTATAATTTTAGTTTCCTGAATTGATAACTATATCACCTCAGACTACATTTTCATTTCATGTTTTTCCTTTCCAAACCTTATGTTTCACTTACAATTATTTTCTTATTTGATAAGTAGGTCATCTGGCAAAAAACTAAATAGAAAGTTTATAAAATCTTAGAAGATTTGTCTGGGAATAGTATTTTCTTTTTAGGAAGACCTTTAGGAGTTCCATTCCTATTTTGTTTTAAACAACTTTGGAAAGTTTTTATAATGTTCACTTAAGGAATTTTCTCTTTGATCCACGTTTTCAAATTTTATTGGCCATTTTTCATTTTATGTTCTTATTCTTTAAATATTTCCTATTTCTATAGATATTATTATTATACCATCCCTCTTTTCAACATGATTAGTTTTCTCATATATTTTCAATTTTATAAATTTTCTCATTGACTCTACTAAGGCTTCATAGTCTTCTTTGTCTTGTTTTGTTTTGTTTTTTGCATTAATTTTGGTTTCTATCTTCACAATTTTCCTCATTCTACATTCTTTGACTTAGCTTTACTTTTTCCTACTACAATTTGCTAATCGTCCCCTAACTTCTCTTCTAATATAAACAGTTAAAACTACAACTTTTCTGGGGTTTAGCTCAGTGCTAGAATGCTTGTCTAGCAAGCACAAGGCCTTGAGTTTGATCCCCAGCACTGCCCCCAAAATAAAAACCTGCAAATTTCCCTCTGAATAAAGACTTGATTATACTTTACAAGTTGCTATGTTACTGCTATTATTTCTTTTAAACGTTTTGCTATATAATTGTAAAACAAAACACAAAAACAAAAAACTACATAAATAAATGCATAGTATAGTGACATATTACTAAAATCAACATCCTTATATCTACATTGAAGATCAGAAAAATAGAACTTTGGGGCTGAGGATTTAGCTTCATGGTTAGAGTGATTGCTTAGCAAAGACAAGCCCCTGAGTTTGACTCCCAGTACAAAAAAAAAAAAAAAGAAAAAAGAAAAAAAAAGAAAAGAAAAGAAATAGAATTTTACAGGTATCCAGGATCTGTCCATTGACCCCGGCTGAATTTCAGCCTCCCTCCCTCCAAATCAATATCCTGATTTTTATCATAATCACATCCGTTTATTTTTCAGATTTTGTTTCACCCAAACAAGCATCCTTAGACATAATAGTAATTATTTTTACCCATTCATAAAACTTTGCTTATTAGTCAGGTTTTTAAACTGTCTTTTAATTTACATTTCTTTCCTCCATCTCCTTCTTTTCCTTATAATTTATCTGTTGAAAAACCAGAGATTTTGACACCCAGAGTTTCCTATGGCCTAGATTTTGCTGACTGAATACTCATGGTAGAATTCAATACAATCCTCTCTCCCCTGGATTTCTAGGGGTTCAATCAGACTTTGGTTTGATCTCTTTGGCCAAACTATAGATTATGTGATGTTTATTTATTCGAAGATATATACTGTTTGGTTATCTCTCTTTTTGTGATATTAGCAACCTCTGTTGTTCATTGCTCAGATCCATTGATTCACTGGCAGTTGCAAAATGTTCTCATTCTGCAATCCTGTGTTCTTTTATTAGTGCAAAGAATTTTATACAGCAATACTTCCCTCATTTACTTGGTTACCCAGTGGTTCAGTTCTTTTATGAATGCAGACTAAATGCTTATTCTTTCTCCTTACTAAATTTTAAGATAATGTATTGATTTTCTGCCATCACCCAAAGTGATTGATTAGTTTTCTGAAACATAAACTCAAGAATTTAAATGTATTCTAGTTCTCACAAGTTGAAATTAGGTAAAGCAGGGTCCATTGACTCAGCCACACTCTCCTGAAACACAGGATTTTTATACACTGACAAAGACCCCTGAGATGGTCCAAACTCACTACTAGAAAGGTTTAGAAAAGCACTGAAAAAGCAATGCACAAAAAAGCAGGGTAGGATTAAAGTGATAGATGGTGAATGAAGAGATTAAAAATCTCAAGGAATTAGACATGCTAGAATGGAAATATTGTGTACAACTAGAAGACCTGCTAGATGGTTATGTTCTAGCAGAACACACTTTGCATGGTATTTATAAAGACCACAAGGAATCAAATAAATAAACAGGCACCAGAATAGCTAGGAAGCTGGATGGAGACTTTCCTCTACAGGCCATAGCTGATAGTAAAAGATGTTGCTATAAGCTTAGTTGTACTGCTAGCAGTCGTAGTAACAAGACTCAGACATAACAGAAACAGATAACAGCATTTCTGTTAATGTCTCCTTAATCATTTAGTTTTCTTTTTAGTACAATTCTCAGAAAGAGTTTATAAAAACAATAGTCCTTGTGTGTTTAAAACAGTTTTTCTATTTTTACTAGAAAATTGGTCTTGCTGAATATAAAGCTCTTTACATTTTCGTTTCTTCTAAATAATAGTTAAGAACTATTATTTTTGTCTTGTTCCAGCATAAATTTTTGCTGTTAAAAACCTTGATAATACTCTAATTTTCTTTAGTTCATAAATAAGAGGGAATTTTTGTCTTGATGCTTAAAGGACTTTTTCCCATAAAGTCCGTAATTGTGTAGGTCTTGGTGTTTCTTATTTCTGGTCAATATTCTCAAATGCATGACACATACCCTTCCCATATAAATTTTCACTTAAAAATTATTAATTTTATAGTTTTAAAAATTTTTCTGGTTTTTTTGTTTTTGTTTTTGTTTTTCTTTAGGTCTATTATTCTTATGTTGTATCTTCCTTGCCAAGCTTCAACATTTGTTATTTTACAAAAATCCTTTTTCCAGAAACAGATTTGGCACCCAGTGGTAGTGCTGCTTTTGCCTCAGATTCCCGGGTTTAAGAACTTAGTCTTAGAATTCCAGGAAGATGGTGGAGCAGAGAGAAGCAGACTGAGAGCCTCTCTGAGATTTGTTATCCAGACACTGGAATATAGCAATTTAGGGAAGAGGAGGGAAGTGTGTTCTCAGGACCCAGCAGGGATCTGAAGCAAGAGTTGATGCCCACAGGGAGGGCAAAAGGAGAGACCAGCCCAGAAGAAGAAGGTGACGGCCAGATGGTGCTTTCTCCCAGAGCTCCAGCTCATGGCCCCAGCTCAGAGAGCCACTTCGCGGCATGGCTTGTGGCACCTGGTTCACAGCCCAAGGTCACCATCTGGGGTCACAGCCTGAGGTCACAGCCTGGCTCACTTCAGCAGCTTCCGGCCTGGGTCACAGTCACAGCCCCCACTCACAGCCTCTGAGGGCATCCTAGCTCACAACCCAGCCAATGGCCCCAACTCACAGTACCAGCTCTCAGCACAAGTGAAGCAGTTTGAGCCTGCGGACTCATGGTGACTACTGCAGACCCTAGAGACCTCCATGGAAAGACACACAAATGGAGCAGAGTGGTGGACACTGAAGACTCCAGTGCTGGTGAGTTACCTGCGTCATCTGATCTCAGACGGCCCCCAGGAGAAGGCAGCGATTGGATGATTGCCATTTTGGAAAGGGGCTGAGCTCAGAACTCAGAAAAGCTGCTAGCAGCCTTTGGTGCTGGGGCATGGAGGGGCAAGGCAGGGCAAGGCGGAACAGAGGTCAAACTCAAATTGGCAGGAGGGCAAGGAGCCAAGTTCAAACTGGCAGGAAACTGAGTCCAAGCCAGTGGGAGACATACAGTGTGTCTCCAGGTGAACAAATTGGGTTTCAACCCCACAGCCAGTGATCATGCTGAAGTTCAATGGAATTGGTGAAGCCTTGCTATTGAACCCAGCTGAGAACACTCATTACCCTGCCATAAATCTACCACTGGGATTAATCAACAAGGACCTGGGTCTGTCTACTCTGTCTACCAGTGACAGCAAAGACACGCCTGGAAGTGGACTTTTTTTTTTTTTTTTTAGTATTTTTCCCCTCTCTGCACTTCTTTTCCTTGATTTTTTTTTCTTTCTCTTTCTTGTTTTTATAGGAAAGTGACTTTCTGATTTTTTGCTGTTTTTTTGTTCTGTCCTTGTTTTTACTTCTTCCTTCTCTCCTTTCCTTCTGTCTCCTTTACCAGTTCCCCAAAGTTTGCATAATTTCCCCTGGCTTCCAACCTTGCTTCTCATCTCTTTCTTTTCTTCTATTTCTCTATCCTTTCCTCCTAATCTCTTTTGAATTTTCTCCACTGAGAGTAAAATCACCATAATGAGGGCATATTTACTGCATACAAGTTTCTAGTTTATTTGGGATATTTTTATATAACCACAAATCTAGTTCGTAAGGTATAATAAGGTAGCATATCAATAGTTACTACAGTTTGTTATTTTCTAGACTGTGTCTGATGCTATTGTTGTTGCTGATTATACTGTTTTACCCAAGGTGAGAAAATTGTTCTACTCAGTTCTTCCTTGCTTGCCAAGACTAAGATTGGCAGAGGGTCACAAATAACACTACAGCCCATGGTCAAGAACTAAGGGCTGGCCAAATAGACAGCAACATCTCAGCCCCAATAAATTGAAGAGGCAAGATCTTGCAACAGACTCATAATACAAAAACCAGCTACACCTGTAAGACATCTCTGAGGAAGTAGTCACTTCCAAAAGGTTCTCAAAACTAGCGAAAAAAGCTACCTGCCACAAGAAATTCATAAGCATCAACCCAGAAACTAAACTCAAGAAGAAAAAAATAGAAAATGAGAAGACACACAAATAAGATGCAACCCCATACCTCCAGCTCACCAGTGGGTAATGAAGTGGAACAATCTGAAAGCTTCCCACCCAGGCTCTTGGAAGCAATAACAGCAGAAGTAACAAAGCAGATGAGTGAGGTTCTAGAAAACATCAACACAGAAATCATTTCCAGAATGAAAAACATGATTAGTGATTCTAGAGCAGATACAGACAAAAAAATAGAAGAGTTTAGAAAAATGATGGCAACCATAAATGCCCAACACAGGAAAGAAATGGATTTTATGAAATAGATTCAAACAGATGTCCAAGAGATTAAAAATTCCATTGAAAGTATTGGCAGTAGAATGAAACAATGTGAAGAGAGAATCTCAGCTATAGAAGACAAGATTGTGATTAATGATCGAGAAAAGAAAGATTTCTTCAAAATGGCAAGGGACCATGAAAAATCAATACAACAGCTGCTAGATGATATGAAGAAAAATAACATAAGATTGATTGGAGTCAATGGAAAAGCAGGAGATAGCACAAATCACATAAGAAATCTGCTCACATAAAAAATGGCAGAAAACTTCCCAAGTATGGAAAAAGAACTGGACATATAGGTAAGTGAGGCATACAGAACTCCAATTAGCCATGATCAACAAAAATCTACCCCAAGGGATATAATAGTCAAGTTTCCAGAAATTCAACAAAAAAAAACAGAATATTAAAAGCTATTAGAGAAAAGAAACAAATATCCTATGAAGGAAAGCTCATCAGAATCACAGCAGATTTCTCAACACAAACCTTCAAGTTAAGGAGAGCTTGGAGTGAAGTATTTCAAGCCCTAAAAGACAACAAGTTTCAGCCTAGATTGATGTACCCTGCAAAACTGTCTTTCAAAGTTCATGGAGAAGTAAGATACTTCCATGACAAAGAACACCTGAAGAGACTCATGACCACCAAACTATCACTTCAAAATATTCTGTAGGACATTCTGGAAAGAGAAAATGAGGACTAAAACTCTAGGAATCACAACAGAATGAATCCTTCAGGCAAGGAAAGTAATTAAACAGAAGGGAAAACTAGGAAGCCAACAAGAGGTAAATAATATGACAAGAATAAGTCACATATATCAGTTATAACCATCAATGTAAATGGTCTCAACTCTCCAGTCAAATGAAGCAGACTGGCAAAATGGGTCAAGAAGCAAGACCCAGCAATATGCTGCATACAAGAAACATGTTTAATTCAAAAAGCAATTCATAGACTGAAAGTCAAAAGATGGAAAACAATGCTTCATGTGACAGGAACCCGGAAAAAAAGCAGGGGTAGCCATTCTATTTGCAGACAGAGTGGATTTCAAGCCAAGACTCATTAAGAAAGACAAAGAAGGTCACTACATCCTCATAAAGGGAACAATCCAAGAAGAAGAGATGACAATCATAAATATATATGCACCTAGTGCCAGCGTGCCTAATTACATACAACAAATATTGACAGACATGAAAAACCAAATAAGCACCAATACGATTTCAATGGGGGACTTCAATATCCCACTGTCACAAATACACAGATCAACTAGACAAAAAGTCAACAGGAAAATATCAGAACTAAACCACACCCTTGAACAAATGGACCTAGTAGATGTATACTGAGTATTCTACCCCACAACATCAGAATACACATTCTTCTCAGCTGCACATGGCACTTTCTCCAAAATAGACAACATACTAGCTCATAGAACATACTTAAGTAAACGCAAAGGAATGGAAATTATCCCATGCATACTATCAGACCATAGTGCATTGAAACTGGAAATAAACAGCAAAAAGAACCACAAAAATTCCATAAACACATGGAAATTAAATAGCACACTCCTGAACAATCAGTGGGTCAGAGAAGAAATTAAAGAAGAAATTAGACAGTTTCTACAGTTGAATGATAATGCCAATACAACCTACCGAAATTTGTGGGACACAAAGAAATCAGTTCTATGAGGGAAATTTGTAGCATTGAATGCCCATATCAGAAAAACAGAGTGATCTCAGATAAACAACCTAATGTTGAACCTCAAGCTTCTAAAAAAAGAAGAGCAACTCAAATCCAAAGCCTGTACAAGGGAGAATAGTATAAAGATCAGAGCTGAAATTAATGCAATTGAAACTAAGAAAACAATACAAAGAATTAATGAATCAAAGAGTTGGTTCTTTGAAAAATTAAATAAAATTGACAAACCCTTAGCCAACCTTATAACAAAAAAAGGAAAGAAAAAACTCAAATTCATACAATTAGGAATGAAAAGGGCAAAATCACAACAGATTCTGCAGAAATCCAGAAGATCATCAATACCTACTTTGAGAACCTGAATTCTAATAAGATTGAAAATACAGAAGAAATAGATTCCTAGATATATATGAATTACCAAAACTGGATCAAGAAGATATAAAAACTCTAAATAACCCAATATCAGCCACTGAAATTGCAGAAGTAATTAAAAACCTACAAACAAAGAAAAGCCCAGGTCCTGACAGATTCACTGCTGAATTCTACAAGAAATTTAGAGATGATTTAATGCCACTAATTCTCAAACTCTTTAACGAAATTGAAACAGAACCAATACCCCTGAATTCATTCCTGGAAGCAAGCATTACCCTGATACAAAAGCCAGAGAAGGATCCAATGAAAAAAGAGAACTACAGGCCAATCTCATTAATGAACAAAGACGCAAAAAATCCTCAGTAAGATACTGGCAAATGGAATGCAACACATTATCCAGAAGATTATACACTATGACCAAGTAGGATTCATTCCAGGGATGCAGGGATGATTCAACATATGCAAATCAATAAATGTGATACACCATATTAACAGAGCCAAAGACACATATGATCATCTCAATAGATGCAGAAAAGGCATTTGACAAGGTCATTCATGATAAAAAGCTCTGCAGAAAATTGGAATAGATGGTCTTTATCTCAATCTGATAAAAGCCATCTATGACAAACCAACAGCCAACATCATACTAAATGGTCAAAAACTAAAAGCTTTCACTCTAAAATCTGGGAAAAGACAAGGATGTCTGCTCTCACCCCTCTTATTCAATATAGTTCTGGAAACATTAGCCAGAGCAATTAGACAAGAGAAAGAAATAAAAGGAATAAGGATAGGAAAAGAAGAATTTAAATTATCATTGTTTGCTGATGACATGATATATACATGATACTGTATATAGAAGACCCCCAAAACTACCAAAAGACTTCTAGATTTAATAACCAAATTCAGCAGAGTAGCTGGATACAAAGTCAACACTCAGAAATCAATAGCATTCCTGTACACAAACAACAGACTCACTGAGAGAGAAATTATTGAAACAACACCCTTCACAATAGCATCCAAAAAAATGAAGTACCTAGGAATCAATCTAACAAAGGAAATAAAAGATCTATACAATGAAAACTACAATATTTTGAAAAAGGAGATTGAAGAAGATATCAGAGAATGGAAAGATATCCCTTGTTCCTGGGTAGGAAGAACCAATATAGTGAAAATGGCCATACTCCCAAAACTGCTATACAGATTTAATGCAATACCAATTAAATTACCAATAGCATACCTCACAGAATTAGAGAAGACAATCCTAAAATTCATTTGGAACCAAAAGAAACCTAGAATAGCAAAAGCAATTCTGGGCAACAAAAGCAAGCAGGGGCCATCACAATCCCTGGCCTAAAACTATATTACAAAGCTACTGTAATAAACACGTCATGGTACTGGCACAAAAACAGACCCCAGGACTAATGGAACAGATTAGAAGATGAAGAAACAGGTCCAAACACTCTCAGTCACCTTATCTTTGACAAAGGGGCCAAACAACCTCACTGGAAGAAAGACAACCTCTTTAATAAATGATGCTGGAAAAACTGGCTCTCCACATGCTGAAGGTTAAAACTAGACCCGTGTCTTTCCCCATGCACTAAGCTAAAATCAAAGTGGATCAAAGATCTAAATATTAAAACAGAAATGCTAAATCTATTGGAAGATAGACTAGGTCGAACTCTTGAAGACATAGGTGTAGGCAAGGACTTTATGAACAAATCCTTAGTTGCCCAGGAAATATCACAATGAATCAACAACTGGGATCTAATCTTATTAAAAAGCTTTTGCACAGTAAAAGAAAGTACCAACAGAGCGAAGAGACAACCCACAGAGTGGGAAAAAAATTTTGCCAGCTATTCTCTGACGAAGGACTAACATCTCAAATATATAAAGAACTCAAAAAAATCAGACCCCTCAAATTTAAAGACCCAATCCAAAGGTGGGCAACTGAAATAAATAGACACTTCTCAGATGAAGAAGTAGAAACAGCAG
>PVJO010005644.1:0-95751 GCA_004026905.1 Hystrix cristata | reverse complement strand
TTTATCCTTTTATTTTAGGATACTGTTGATTTTAGTAATGGATAACTTTCTTTCTAAATCTAATTTCACATATAGAAGTGAGTTGTACTCAAAATATCATGATTTACCCTCCTTGGTACCAAGTGGAGAGGTGGTCATACCACCAAGCCAAGTCGACCAAGAAGTGGGTCTCTGTAATCTTTTGGAACAGGACGACTGAGTTCTAAAGGTCACATAAAAATAAACCTCGATACAGATAGACATTCTCTTCTCCATTCAGTCATACATTTGTCAAATAGGTATGAAACATCTGCTCTGTGCCAAGAACAGGTGAGGCTGGAAACACAGTATGTCCCTATCAGCATTAAAGAAGTAAATTTTGCCTTTAAAATACCCAAATACTATTGGAGGATGAAAGAGAACATACATCTAGTAATTATCTGTTAATGTCTTATGAAAGTAATAGTAGAAAGTGCTCAGTGGCTCAGAGCAGGGTCATCTAACTCAGTATCCAGTGTGTAGCTTCCCAGGGTGAGAAGTATCCAAAGTGGAATGTGAATGAAGTCTGGGTCCCGGATGGAGAAAGTGCATAAGTAAAAAGAGAGTTCCAGACGAAGAAAAGTTTAAGTATAAAGGCCCAGAAGCATTTGATGTCTGGAAATTTTGAGGGTACATAGTTTAGTACGGCTGGCATGGGAAAAGGAGAAAGAAAAATGAGGTAGAGACTAAAAAGGAAAAGAGAGGCCAAAGCTCAAAAGGCCTTATGACATTTATAATTGAGAAGACAAGATCCATCTCCCACCCTTCATCTCTGAGTAAGGCTAACAATAAATTTATCTTTTCATGGTTACATTGTTTTTAGGAAACAAGTAATTTTAAAGTTCATTAAAAGGTATATATTCATATTTTGGCTTGTAGGATGAAGTAAGAGATATGGAATTAGTAGCATTTTTTTGTGAGTCTGGGTAGCTCTCTTTGTCCCCGTGATAGTTCAACAGAAGTGTTTTTGGCAAATGTGGTCCCACGGTCTGCTGCATCCTCATAGTAACTCACCTTCACATAGCTCTTTGACATTTACAAGTGGTATTATTTATTTTCCTTAGCTTAGCTGTGATCGTTATTTGTGAAATGTCAACTTGACTTGAGTAAGAACTGCCTAGTAGTTTAGTAAAGCTCTGGGTGTATTTGTGGATGATTGATACATAGGCTACAAACTAAGGAGAGAATTCCCATCCCAAACATGGGTGGGATTGGTGCTTGTGACCTGGATGGAATAAAAAGAGTAAGAAGAAAGTCTCCACTTTTTCTTTTTCTGAGAAGCCCTGCTCTTCACCATTGCCTTTGGACATTCTTTTCCAGCATTTTCTGGCTTCGAGCTCAGACTGCCATTTTGTATTTTTCCTCCCCTGATTCTGGAGGCAGCCATTGGAAGCTTACCTAGTAAATTCTTTATGTAATTATATAAAATTTGTTTTTCTAGTGAACTGTAATTGCTACACTAGCCCACAATTTTTTCTTTGTTGGAGTTTGGAAATCCATCCAGATCTCCAGATTCCAGATCTATTCTGCTGCACCTTATCCTTCACACTTCTGTCTCAGTTCCTCCCATGGCTTCAGCTCTTCACAAAGTAAGGGCTACATTAATACTTAAAACTTCAGTTAACATCGTTAGTGTTTATAAATGGAGGATGGTATATATGTCTATGTAGTGTTAGAGGAGAATGTTTAATGAATGTGTGGTCCTTTCTTGCCAAAGGAAAAGAAAAAGGAAAGGAGAAACTTTCACGACTTTGGAGATTAAATTTTGAAATGTTCAAGTTTTCAGTCATTGGCAATATATAAATTGCACCGAGAAATAAAAATCAGGCAGTAGGCTCATTCAAATATAAAGATTACTTCAAACAAATGTTTACCTGTTATCTGTGTTCAGTGGAATCGATGACCATGTGGCTCAATTAGTACAACTGAATTATCAAGTAATACACTGAAAATGCATGAAGAGAAGGGAAACAATTCAATTAAATTTTGAATATGATAGTGCCTACATATAGCCCATTTTCTAGTATATAAAATAGATTTTGTTCCAATTATCTTTCCTGATGAAATAAAACTTTTTGTGCTTGTTGGTATTCTTGTTTGTGTTCTATAGAAAATTAAATATATTATTTGAGAAAATGTTTAAAGTTCACACATTTTTTATATGTTTCCTAAGAAGAAGGTTTTTTTTTTTTTTTCACAGCATGAGATGTTCGAAGACATAGATGCTTTAAATCTATTTTCTTTGTGGTAATCATAAAGGTTCAATTACTTTGTGCAAGTCTACTGTAGAACTTTGATGTCCATTGTGATCACACTTTTTTTTTCCTGAGTAAAGGGAATAAAAGCAGAGAGCAGTGACCCAACATGTGATCAGAGGATGCTCTTTTCAGTAACCCAAAGAGAACATGACAAATGTGAAATAAGAAAACTTCCTTTGAGGTCCTCTCTCAATTGATGCCAGTACCCAGTTTCATATCTTGGAGTCCCCACTCTGTACAACGTTTCTCCTGTCTGTCATTCCAATGACTGTGTCGGACTTAGCCCCTAGATACATAGTCATCTTACTTTTAATTATTGCCTCTTCCTCTAAGAGTTTGATTTTCTGATCAAGGAGTTTATTTTCACTTTCTGCTTTATGCATTTTTTTGAAATTTTGAGTATAATGAGTTTTTTAAGGAGACAAATGAAAATTTTATTGTGAAAATGAGGTGTTTCACGAGTAAACTTTTAATGACTGAATTGTAAAAAGACTAATGAGAAAATCCTTGGGGAAGACTGCTTCACTATTCTGTTCCTCCCCAGTGCCCTTGTCTCCTAAAAGTTAATGGGCAGAAGAGACTTCAGGTATTTCTGACAGAGGGAATGTAATGCTGGGTTTGGTTACATGAGTGATGGGAAGAATTAAGAACCCAAATTTGGGCTAGAAAGCAACATGTTGACTAACTACTGCACAAAACTGCTGCTGTGTTAAGGCTTGAGGAAAGGGGTATAGTTGGTGTTTTCTGAACCTAGAAGCCAGAACTGTCAGCAGAGGCTAGGTCATTCGGGCCCAGTCTTTTTCTTGTGACTTAGATTCAGAAATTACCCTTTGGGAAAACTAAAAATCTTAGCAAATAGTGGCAGGTATAGAAGCAGCCCTACAACAAACAGCATGACTCATGAGAGCAAAATACGAGAGATGAGAATTGTTACTATAGGAGCTGCAAAGGCTGCCAGAAGTGATGCAGATGTGGCAGGAAGCACCTCCAAAGGCAGAAAGGAGAAGTGACACTCCTTCCACCCTGAAAGTCCACAGGATCTTCCCATGCCACACTCGGTTCATATCCAGATGGCATTGGACTCGGGGAAATTTAGCATAGAGAGGCAACCTGTGTTATGGAAAAGAATAGAAGAGTAGTGGGTATCTACATCTGGTACTGTAGAAAACTGGCATGGTAAAGTCTGGCATGGGGATTCCTGCGCAAATGACCTATTTGAAGAGTGAAAGGAGTGGATAGAGCAAAGGAGCTGGGAGAAAAATCTAAGCAGGAATACTGGTTGATGCTAGCTTTTCTGACTCGATAGAAAACAGTTGGAATACAGCTAGTTCCATCTCAAGGCTGGGATACCTACCTTTCGCCCCTGTTAGTTCCTGGCTGAAGTTCGTGCGGAAGTTGGGGCAGCTCTTTTTTGATGGAGAGGAATTTCCAGGGAAGGAGGAAGTCAGAAGCCATCTGTCAGCCAACACTCACAGTCAGTGATGCAGGGGGGATCTGGACAGGGTGCTCACGGCATCCATAACAGAACTGTGAGCAAGCAGAAAAATGAGCAGCACCATCAAGGCTGGATTTACAGCAGAGTAAAATAAAAATGATTTAAAAGCATTTGAAATCATTGAGTTATGTGATGTTAAGAGTTTGTATTGAATTAAACTAGTAATGAAATATATTAGGAAGAAAAAATTCATTAGAAAGAAAATATGTAAATTCGTTATCAAGTAGCAGTAAAGAAAACATAATGATTCATTTAAAATGAAGTTTATTGAAGATGATTTCAAGATTGTACTGTATTCTGAGACACTTCTAGGGAAATTTTCCTTTTAACAGAAACTGGGAACCAAGAAGGAACATTTTTAAGGAAAGATGAGCTAATGATTTGAGGTAATTATAGAACATCCAGGCAGACATCTTTAGCATTATTATCAGAATTTGGCACAGAGGAGATACTAGGTCTGTGCTTTGCTGTTTATTATATTATAAACATAATATTGAAAATATTGTGACAAAATCATCTATATAGATTTAGCACTTATCAATACTGGATAAAATTGGAGAGTATATGAAAACACAAGGTAAAAAGCCAGGAATACCCTTCAGGAATGCCAAAATAGAAGAAAAGATAGAGGAAGGAGAGGGGATGGGAGAGGGAATAGAATTGGAATAACATGTGTTATACATCACACATGAACCACAAACCATGGGATGTGCTTTATGGAATTTGGAAGCAGTATTTAAACTTTCTCTCTAAGAAAAAAAATAAAAATCAGAATATGAATCTCACTTTAAAATTGCATTTATTTAAAAGGAAGAAATAAGCAAAACCACTTGGACCTTGGAGACTTTTTATATGCTGTAACATAAATCCCTTTTCTTGAGTGGGAGAAAGGCATGGGGTATTTATTAGCCATTGAAATATGTAAATGTAATTTTTCATGACATCTCATGAAAACTGGTATAGACATCTCAGGAATAACTTTTTCCACATTAGTATCTCTTTGAAAATTACAAGGTTCTTTTTCATGTGTATTTTTTTTCTGCAGAGATAAGGTTTTCCCTTCCAAATTGTTTTACTTCTGAGCTTTTATCTATCCAGTCAGAAAACTTAAGTACTATATGATGATAGACATAAATGTTCATGAGACAAGTTGTAGATAATTTTGGAAAGTGGTAAATCATGGTCTATTAGTTTTCTATATTGATTTTTGGATAAAAAAATAACAAATTTATTATCTTACAATTCTGTAGGTCTTATTGGGGTGACATCAGCAAGTCTGTTCCCTGTGATGCTCCGTGGGAAAATCCATTCCTTTGTTTTTTTCCTGGGGACTACATAAATGCTGAGAAAGCACTATTCCTCCCTAAGATGCTTGGTCTTTGGGAAGAAATTCTGGCAAAATGGTTACTAATTTAGTTCAGCTGAAATCTTGATGGTTTAAGCAGAAAATATAGGTGTTTATAAAAGTCATGCCCCATATTGTAATCAGATCCGTGTAGCTCTCAGGTCCTTGTTTTGGGGCAATGAAGACTGAAGCCAACAAAACAGCAAAGAGCAAGCAGTGGGGGGTGGCCAAATGTGTGTTTATTAGAAAGAATGAAAGAAAAGCTCTCTGCTAGTAGGAGAGGAGTGTTCCATAAGGTGGACACTGTAGATGTTTAGGTCTGTTGGCTTTTTATAAAGCAAGGGTGCTCCTGGGTGCAGGCAGGCCTTTGATGTCTGGAGTGCAAGCTGCTTCATTTTTGTTTTACTTCCTCCAAGCTCTCTCCCATTTGGTTAAGGACCTATTCTTTGTCTCTTGCATTTCACTAGGCCCGGGTAGTCGGTTTTGGCAGGCTAACTCACTTGGGCCTCAACTTTCAGGTAATTTTAAGTTACCGATCTGGGACCTGTGCCCTATCTGCCCAACTTCCTCTATCTCCTGGCTTCAAGATTAGAGGTTTAAAGTTTGCTCTGGTTTAACGCAGACTTCTCCATGAAATTTGTGATTTTCTAAGGAAAGTGGTTGCCTGTTGGTAGCTCTTCACATGGAAATAGAACTGAGTAATGGTTTATGGTAACTTGTAGGTTTGCTGCTTACGGAGGTATCTAGTGTTGAAAGTCTGTCAATTTTGGTCATATTCTTTTTCACATTTCACACATATCAACACCATCTTATAACATAAAAAGTGTAACAGAAATCTGGAAATTTAATTATGAGATAGTAATACAGCAGAAAATTGGAGGGATTTATTTTTTTCCTTTTTTTTCCCCTATGGTGAGAATTCTAAACATACTGATAAAGTGAATTCCTTTATTGAACAAGGGGAATAAGAGTTTTCAGCCTCTTAAATGTAGGATTCAATACAGAATAGATAAGAAAATTTTTTTAAGTATTTTCATCAGACACCAAGTACAGTTATATGTTTCTTTATGATCCTGCCAAAGGTGGTAATTGCCACCTCTTTCTTTTGTGAATTCCTCCTACTCAATCCAAATTTCATCTTCTTTGTCTGGTTAAAGAATTATACAGTTAAGTAGAGAATTTTTGAATATAAGGGGTACAATTTTTGAAAATCAGTATAGGTAAGGCTTGTTAAATTGACCCTCACACTATAAAATAGTGACCCAACATAAAACAGTGATACAGCATTCTTTTTTTTTTTACGTCATTTTCTTTTTTTAAAGAATTTTATTTTATTTTAATGGTACATTTTGGATTTACATAGTGATAATATTCATCTTAGGGGATTTGTACCTGTACATGATATATCTTGTTGCTTCTTTTTTTCCCATTCCCCTCCCCTCCTGTCACGTCCCCCTCCCTCCTTATTTACAAAAGCTGAAAGAGAAGAAAATGTCCAAATGGGACAGGGAACAAGTAGGGGGGAAGGAACAGAGGGACAAGAGAAATAAGAAATGGAAGGAAAAAATGATACACCATTCTTAATGAGAATGCTTTGAAAGAAGTGGTATCAAGTGTTTTTTTCTGTTTATTCAAATTTTCAGACTCAATGATGAAGAACATTGTGTACATTTTCTCTGAGAGTTTGTGCCATAGGGTTAAGCAATTGATTTCAAATGGATTTAGTAGAATTCGCTGCAGGTAATAAAGCATACAAATGTGGACATAGCCAAGAGGACCTTGATTCTCATGGACAGAAGAATTTGTGTGTAGAGATGGACTGACTGTGTAATTTTTTGGGCATTAAAAATACATCTCTACGTTAATTCGGTGGATAAAACAGACAAAACATTATCTCAACCAGGAAATCAAGGGTAATATCAAGAGTGGTAAGTCTCCTTGCTAGAATGTTCTCTTGGTACAATGTGAGAAACATTGCACTTTAACTTTGTTTTCTTCAGTCCAAAAATTAGCCACAGTCTATCCATAAGGAAAACCTCAGGAAAACCCAAACTGTATAACATGTTATGAAATGCCTGACAAGTACACCTTAAATAGTTAAGGTCATCACAAATAAGGAAAATTTGAGAAATTGTGACAGCCAAGAATAGCCCAAGGAGACAGGATGACTAAATGTAATGTGGTATTCTGGATGGGATTTGTTATGGTTTGTGTCTGGATGTCCCCCTAAAGCCTCTTGTGGTAAGAGGTGGCTAGGTCTAGAGTGTGTGGTGCTGGGATTAAGGGGTGTGATTACTAAATCAATCCACTGATTGGTTTAGCACAGCCCTAATCCTGGCAGCCTGGATAAAATGTAAGGCTCAGGAAGAAGCTGGTTATCCCCCTTTCTGCTTCCCTGGCTTGCTTTGATGCCTTCTGCCTGTCTGCCACACCACCCTGCCTTGGATCCGGGTGATTGCAGACTGAAACCTGTACAAACTGTGAGCTAAATAAACCTTTCTTCCCCTAACTTTGGGTGTTGGGTATTTTGTCTCAGCAATGAGAGAAAGCTAAGACAGGATTCTTCAACAGAGAAAGAGCATTAGGTGAAAATTAAAGGATCTGAATAAAGTACAGATTTAATTATAATATTAATAGTATATCAATTTCAATTTGTAGTTTTGGCAACTGTAACATACATGTTCTAGGTAAAAATAATAAAAAATTAAAAAAAATAAAATAAGAATAATAGAGGAAACTTGGTGTAGAGTATTTGGCAAGTCTGAATTATTTTTTAACTTTTCTGTAAATGTAAGATTTTGTAAAATAAAATGTTTAAGTGTCAAGTGAATCAATATAGTAATTTTCATAATACTTATTAATGAATATTGAATAGCATTAAATATAAAAATTAGAAATAACACTTAAAGTGCTCAATAGCACATATGACTAATGGCAGTGCTACTACTTAATCAGCACAGATGTGAACAGAATCTGTTATGACAGAAATTTATATCAATTCCTGTTGCTGTTCAGAAGAATTTATTTTGTATTTATTGATATTTCATTATAGGTCTACATTTCATTTTATTAATTTCTACTATCTTCCGATTACCTACTATCTATCATCTCTCATCTATTTTGATCTTTTTCTGCTTTTTTGAAGTTTGTACTGTTGGCTTTTTAAATCTTCTTGTAAAATAAGAATAGACTACATATATTAAACCTTTTGTCATTTGTATGAGTATATCCAAAGGTGCATGTATTAAAGACTTGGCCCTCGGAGTAGTGCTATTGGGAGATGGTGAAACTATGAGAGATGAGGCCTTCTGAGATATCCTTAGGTGACTGAGGGTATTGTGTCCCCTTATTCCATTTAAAGGAGATTGTAGGACCTGGGCCCTTCCTGTCATGCCCCTTGCTTCCTGGTCATGAGGTAAGCGGTTTGCTCTTCCATGCACTACCCCTGTGGGGTATCATCTTCAGCAGAGGTATAAACATAACTTCCCAAAGTTATGGGAATATCTGATCTTGAAAGAAAAGTTCCCAGACTGTGAGCCAAAATAAACCTTTTCTTTTTATAAGCTAAGTGTTTCAGGTATTTCATTGTAGTAGTGGAAAGCTGACTAATAAACCTACCAAAAAAGTTGTTATTCCTTTTAGAGGTTCTAATTTTTAGTTTTCGAATGGTCACTAGATTCTTTTTTATAGATTTTGATTTTCTACTAACATTGACTATTTTTTCCATCTTTTTGTCCATAATTTTCCCTACTTTCTCGACATATAATAACATAGTTATTTTAAGTCCAAGAGAACTAACTCTAATGTCTTAGACATACATTTTTTTCTTTTTCCTCTTTGCTAACAATTATGTTTTCCTGTCTCTTTGTATGTGTGATAGTTATAATTATTTTAGTATTTTAATATTTTATTGTATATTTTGCAAATAAAGTAACCAGAGAAAATAAAGTTGTTTTATTGGAAGTTTACCAAATTAAAACAAAGTGTACATCAATAATGAACTACCTAAAGGAAAGAGATAATGTATACAAAACACAGTCTCTTGGATCTAAAAAGTAAAGTTTTGCAGGATATATTAGTATAAAAAATATGGTAAAGAAGAATATATTTTTAAAGAAAGTACAAATGAGAAAATTACTGGAACCATAAATGAAAGATATGTAGCCTCAGTTCTTTACTATTAAAATTAAAATATTAAAAATGTCTTGACAACAACATTTCTTCATCCACTTACTACTTCAAAAAAGTTATATTCCTTCCTAAGCAGAAGGAGAAAGGGGAAAAAGAAGAGTTAAGAAAAGCAAAAAAACAGGAAGAAGGAAAAACAGAAGGAAATACTAGAGGAGAAAACAAAAGAAGAAAATAAAATATTTGAAAACCACCGCACCTGTTGAAACTGTTATGTTTATATCTAGCTGTCCCCCCGGAGCCACATGCTCTCGTAGGTGGGGCTTCTGGAAGGTGAATGAATTATGTAGGGGCTACAGCAACTTGGTATCAGGAGCTGGGGGCTGGTCAGAACAGGCTAGTCACAGGGAGCATGATCTGGGAGGATCTCTCTTTCTTCTCAGCAACTTCTGTCTCTCCCTCTGCTTCCTGGCTGCAATGATGTCAGCAGCGTTCCTCCATCACACCCTTTCAGCAGGCCTTCCTGCCTCGGAGCCAGCCAACCCTGACTGAAAACATGAGCCAAAATGAACCTCGCCACCTTTCAGTGGCTGATGTTGGGTATTTGTGTCTCAGCAGGAGGACAGTGACTAAGACATGAGCCTTAGAGGTTCTCATCCACAACTGCCAAATTTTTAATTATGGGCAAGATAATTCCTTAGAAAACCATTAAAATATTTACCTTTAAATGTACATTTTTAAATAATAAACTTCATTTCTATTTCAATGATTTCTACTTTTATAGTATACAGCCAGATAAATATTAAGCCAATTTTGTTATAAATATGAATTAAAACCATATCTTAACTCATTTTGCTTTTAATTCAATTTCATCATATAGTGTCTACTCTAAATGTAGTAACAATTTAAAAATAACTTTTGTTGGGTAAGAGAGACCTTCTCAAATATAAATTATATTCAATCCCTTACCAACCAATTTTTCAAAATAACCAGCTATAAATAGGCAAAAGGCCAAGAGGTATATTTTAGGGTGGTAGATTTTAAGATACCTAGTCTCCTGCAGGTATATTTTTGATTGGTGTGTCCTGAGCCTTAAAATATTCTTTTAGGCAGATATTCCTGGTATTCTATGTAGCATCTAGAAATTTCGCAGAGAAGAGTTTTTTTTCATTCCTAACTTTGCTGTTGCCTGAATTAGAAATCTGCTAACTTAGCATTATAAGGTCAGAACTGACAGGTAATTGCAGTGTCGCTTTTGATTACCAACTATTAACTCTTATCTGTCGTTATTTTCCTTAAAGGAATTTATCTTTAAATGAACTTTTGCCGCTCTTCTCATGCCATTTTGTGGATATTGTAGACGAGGACTGGCAAAGTCATTTCCTTTGGTCGGAAATGCGGGGGTGAGGGTAAAAGGGAAACCTAGAGCATCGTAGCCATGGGAAAGCCTCACAAGAGTATCTCTGCCTTAGAATGAGGTAGCCTGCATAAACTAAGGCATAGAGTCAGTGAACCATATGATAAACACTAAAAGTAAATATCAAAATCAGATAAACCACAAAACAGTTTTATATAGCTTCATTGTGAAAAAGGTTGCATTTTGTATTAGTCCTTTTATAGCTCTGTGTGTATTAATTCTGTCCCATATTCACAAATAAGAAAGTTAAATAAATGTGAAGAAATTAAAGAATTTATAAGAGAGTATTTGGCATGTTTTGCTCAGTTATTGATTCCTTTATGGTGTTTTGTGATTGAGAGGGTGAGATATAAATTTCTTTATGAACCCAAGTCATATTTAGACCAAAACAAGTATCATTGGGTTCTTCTTCTGCTGCTTGCATGGTAGTAGAGAATATTAAAACTTGGAACTCTTCATTGACTCAGGAGTCTATGATGAAAAATTTTCTACCACCGTTAAGCAATACATAAGGTGAAAGGATAGATATATTGATCTGGTAATACTCTGAATCAGCAGACTATAATCTAAAAGCCAAAGGCCAGTGTTTTTGTAATCATGATTGTAGTGGCTTGGATAATGTCTCACAGAAAAGATATGTTGAAGTTTTAAACCCTACTTCTTGTGCATGTGACTTGCTTTGAAAATAGGCCATTTGAGATAGGCCATTCATCAGGATGGGCCCTAATTGAATATGACTTGTATCTTCACGAGAAGAGGAGAAAACTGGTCATGGTTGTACATGCTTGTAATTCCAGCACTCCAGGAGACTGAGGCAGGAGGATCACAAATTTGAGCCCAACTGGGGTAACCCAATGACTCAGACCTTGTCTAAATAAATAAATAAATAAATAAATAAATAAATATAGTGCTGGGATGTAGCTCAGGTGAAAGACCATGGGTTCAACCCTTAGCACTGGGAAAAAAAAAAAAAAAAAGAGGAAAGGCACAGACAGGGCAGAGTCACAGAAAGAATATCATGTGATTATACGGGCAGAGACTGGGTCTATAAGCAGAGAATGCCAAAAATTGCTGGCCATGCAAGAAGCTAAGAGAAAGCTTAGAATGAATTCTTCTATAGGGCCTTAGAAAGAATGTCCCTACCAACATTTTGATTTTAGAATTTCAGCTTCTAGGACTGCAAGAGATCAAATTTATGTTACTAAACCATTTGGTCTATACAATTTGCTAGACTATGTTTCACGAACAAAAAGATCAGTAGACTCAAATTCAAAATAGAACACAAAGGAGAAAAAGAAAGTATAAGAAGGAAGAAGGAAAGAGGAAGAAAAAGCAATACTAGAGATCTATGTATAAATTAAGTAAACTAATATATGTGTAATTGGAGCCCATACAAAAGGAGAAAGGGAGGCTACACTGCTGACCCGAATATCTGCTTCATTTCTGGCTCAGTTTTGCTTGCATAATTGATCATCTTGTGGGCTGTGTTTTCTCCTTTATTTTGCATCTTGTGAATTTCGTATTGGATGTCAGACCTGGATTTTACTGTTAGTTGCTGGGTGTACTTTGTTTTTCTTAAGTATCTGTGAGCTTTATTCTGGGTCATAATTAAATTATGCATAAATAACATAACCATATTGTGTTTTGGTTTTAAGATTAATTTTTTAAGGTGGGAAAAGAGCAATGTCTAATCTGAGGCTGATCATTCTCCACCTCTACTATGGACTCTATTCCAAGGCCACTGAATTTTGAAGTTTTGTAGTTGTTAACAGGTACTATTATTGGTCATATGTGCAACATTTGGGCCACTGTGATTACTAGTGCTCTTTGTAGTTTTTCTGTGACCTCAGAAGTTTCCCTCAGATGCTGTAACATCATTACTAAGTTAAATACTTGAAAAGCACCCTCTGTGAGTGTTATGCTCACTTTCTGTAAATTTTTTCATCTTCGGTGCTCTGTCCACACCACTTTATCTACCATGTTTCCTAAGACTCCTACCGTGAGGGACTAAGACATCAATTTGTCACAAATATAAGCTCATTTCATTTCTCATTCCTCAAGGATCACTGTCATTTGCTGCCTGATGTATAATTGTTACAGATCATTGTTCTATAATTTCTCATTCATTTTCTTTCTGGTTGTTCCAAGTGGGACAGTAACTCTTGTCTATTTCTCCATATGAAAGGGCTTGGATTTCCCTCCTGCTTCCATATTAACTTTCTTTTCTGTCTAATAAGTCAGTGAACCCAAGCCACAAAATAAAAAAAAAAGTGTTGAGCAGAATTTAACTTATGAAGAAAACTGTTAAAAAGATGGGGAAAAAAGAAATATGAGATAGATAAGAACACTCCGAGGCATGAGTTTTGCTTTTTTTTTTTTTTTTTTTTTTTTTTTTTTGTGGTACCAGGGATCGAACTCAGGGCCTTGTGCTTGCAAGGCAAGCACTCTAATCACTGAGCTAAATCCCCAGCCCGAGTTTTGCTTTTTGGAACAAGTTTAATTGCAATTCGACCTACTGGTATTGGCGTTGGAAAAGAGGGCTATGAATAATAATTTCCTCAAGTCTCATATAAAACTAAGACAAAGTAGCTTGAAGTAAAACTTACGAAAAAAGCATTAAATGCATCTACATTGAGCATAAAAACATCATAAATAAATTCAATCCCAAGAGACTTTACTTGTGCTATCTTTTTTGCTTTTGTTTTGTTTAGTTTATTTTCGATTTCACATCTTCAAATTCCATTCAATCATGAAAGATCAGTTAAGTTCTACCTTTGTAAGACAGCTGTTCAAGAAATTCTAGGCTTCTTTAAACTGTAGAGTTTATAAGATATGAATCGGATTACCATGTTTTATGATATTTTATCATATATTATTAACTTCATTATATGGTAACTGTCAGGTCATAACCCTAATCACCACATAATCATGGCTATATAATACTCTCATTTATGATTTATAATATTTCAGTTGATGAACTATTAATTTTAATTTTATGAGTTTTATTATATTAAACAATGAGTACTTAATATGAAAAATATTGAAAAATGAGGTATTGAATTTTTTCATAGTTATTGAGAGTTTATAGAAAACATCAACGTTTTCAATGGTGACTGTTTTTTGGAAAGTCTAAAAAATAAAAACAGAAGTAAATTCTTGTAAACAGAGTTACAATGAAAATACCAACAAAACTTTACAGAAAAAATAATCTTTACTTCAATTATCACACCTAAAACTGTCTTCACACATGACAACAGTACATTCCGTACACACCTGTCACTCAGACTGACAGCACATGTGTTTTGCTTTCCTGACCTTTTTCTAGGACATAGTTGACATCTCATTGGTCTTGCTGTTTTGTCAGGAGGTTCTTATTACATTATACAATGTGTTGTGAATAGGAACATAAATTATCCATGCAATAAAGTACTAAATAAAGTACTTGCACGTTTAGGATAAACATTAACACTTTCACATCAGCTCTGTACTTGCTTACAAAACCTGAAAGGTAACATCAGAAATGAATTCCTATATGAACTACAATGAAAATAAAACAAAAGCTTACCACAGAAATAATCTTTGCTCCAATTGTCACCCCCAAGGCAGTCTTCACACATGACAACTGCATGTTCCATCACATGGCTCACTTACAGTGACAGCACATGGGCTCTTTCCTGTGTGCTAGGTCATTCTTATCCCCTCTCTTGTCTCCCTTTTTTGTCATGTGCTTCCTACTATATTGTATAATGGGCACTTAGCAGGAAAATAAGACATCGATAAAATAAAATATCAAATATGTAACGAGTACTTAGAATAGACAGCAACATTTTCACATCAGCTGTATACTTGCTTTCAAAATCTAAAAGATCACATCAGAAATGAATCCCTACAATGAAAATACAAATAAAAGTCTACCATGGAAATAATCTTCACTTCCATTGTCACCCTCAAGGCAGTCTTCACACATGAAAACTGCATGTTCCATGCACATGTCTTGCTTACACTGATGGCAGGTATGTTTTGTTTTCCTGTCCTTTCTTATAGGGCAGAGTTGACACCTTTTTTGTTTCTCCTGTTGTCGTAGTGGGTCTTTGTGATGCTGGGCCCACCTCTTCACCTGTCAGCTCACCAGTGTGCTCCACAATTTTTTTTTGCATACTTTTCTTATGTACTTGTTATTTTCTTTGTAAACTACCACACTATTTATCCCACACGTGTTTAGAATGGAGTAAAGCACAGCCACTGGCCAATGCTTTGTGTTTTGAGAGGCATCATAGTTGCTGCATAATTCATCATCAACATCTATTCCGCCTTTGGTTTTGTTGTAGAAAGTTACCATCTCAGGCTTCAGTTTTGTGGAGGTTTTCCTATCAATATTTCCATCATGGTGCAATATTGACATGTTGACATCAGCAGTACCAGTTTATTTTTCTTTGCCATATACAAGGCCAATATTATATCTTTCTGAAATCCAAAGATTGTACTATATAATTTTCTGTTTCATATTGCATACATTTCATCTTGAATTCAGCTTTGTTTTTTGCATACAGTTCCTTTGGTGGTCAGCTCGTGCTCTGTTAGCAAATGTAACATCAATTGCAAATTGGTAAACCAATTGTCGAATGTCATATTCCAATTAGTTTGGGAGATGGGAGCAGCAAGTCTTTTCACAACACCATTTGTTTTATTAGTATGCGAATAGGGGGCTGGTGGCTGAGTTCCAGGATAAACTTCTAAATTGAAAGTGTAATGTCTTTGCATCTACAAGGGCATACATTTTTCTGCCATATTTGGAAGGGTTTTTCGGCATATGCAACCTCAAGCTATAGCAGCCATGAAATGCTGCTAGGTGTTAATCAGTAGTCATGTATTCAGATGGTATGTGAATCTCTTGACAGTTACCCACTGATTGTTCAAACAATAGCAACCAGATTATCAGTTCTTTTTCTTTGATGGTGGGGGCTTTAGTCATCAGACCTCAGGCAATTTTGAAGGAAATCAAATCTCCTGAATGTCACTGTTATTCTTCAAACCTGAAGGCAACACCAGTCAGTCTTTTCCATTCCTGCAATTTTAGCAAGATAAAGCTGTGCTAAAAGAACAGCAAACCTATGAATGCTTTCAGTTTGTGAGGTGTCATACTAAACACATTTTTGTCTTACTAACTGGGTAAACAGGAAGATCACTCCCTGTATCTCCCAGATGCAGCTGCTGAGATGTCCGGCTGGCTACTATAACACTAAAGTACAAATTTACAAGTTTACAGTAGAAGAGTATGTGATGGGCTGTTACTTCCCACTGTTATGCCCCAACTATTACAACAGAAAGTAACATCTTTCTCCATGTTGTTAGATGTCTGCGTGCATTTCTTTACCTTATTTTTCCCCTGATAGTTCTTGGGCTAGTACACTAATGTACTAGGTGCATTATCTTAATCATAATATTTTACTTATTACAATTTATATATATTATAACTCTTTAGTTTCTGTTATAAATTCCAGTCTGTCTTTATAGGTTAGGTGTAGCCAACAGAAATGGCTGGTATTTATTCAGTTAATTAAACGTATCATTTTAAATTAAGACTGTATGTGAAAGGCCAGTAATTGAACCAGTAGAGAGTGAGGAACACTAGTAACCGAAATCTAAGTTAAAATCTTTGAAATGGATCCAATAATAAGCAAAAACAGATAAACAATAGGAGAATTTCAAGTGTTATCACCAGGAATAAGATATTAGCTAAGGAAGAGAATCAAGACCTAGGAAAAAACTAATCTGGACTGAGGTAAATCTATGTGGAGAATATAAAGAAATTTCTTAGTCTATCCAACTCTTTACTTTACTGTGATTTTATTTTTAATAACACTGGTGACTAAAGATTTTAATGAGATTTTTATGTGATAATTGACCACTCAAATATTATGTGTTGTAAAAGTCATCTTTAAGCACAATTTTAAAAGGAGAGTTGCCTTTTTATTGATGAATTTTTAACATACTTTAGGTACAAATCTTTTATCAGATGTGTGTATTTATTTATTTTATGTACTTTCTCCAGTATGTGCCTTACTTATTAATTTCCCTAGCATTGTCTTTTTATTCTGCTGATATATTTATTTGTAATTTGGAAGTACAAACCCATCAGGAGTTGTGAAATAATGTACAGCCATGTCCCATTTACTCTTCAACTAGTTTTCTCCAATAGTAACAACTTGCATAGCTAGACGACAATATGAAAACCTGTATACTGTTTGTGTAGTCTATAAAGCTTATTCAGATTTTACCAATTTTACTCATACACATATATATTTATCTGCAGTTTTAATACATGCATAGATTTATGTAACCACTACAATGAAGATATAATATACAATGCATGTGCATTTTTGTCAAACATTGAAATTATTTCAGCCGTGGGTAATGCAAGAATCATAATAACAAATGCGTAACTCTGTTTTGTTTTTATTAATATTGATTTAACCTTTTAAGTGATTTAATATATGCAGATAAAACATCCACTTCAGAAATCATACTTTTATTGTTCATCTGTGGTGGGAAAACTAATTTAACACAACTATACTTGGTATCAATCCTGGTGTATTTACCTAATATCATTGGCTCTAATATTTATAAACATACACTATTCAAAGCTAACCATGTTGCAGAAGCTTTATTAGTACTTGTATACTGCGCAATGTGAAGTAGTGTTTCTTTAAAAAGGAAAGTATTCTATTTAAAATCATGTATGAGAATAACTATGGAATAGATGGCCAGCAACATATAGATTTGGGAAAAGACCAACAGAATAAAAGACCATCATGTTTTTTTGTCATTTACCAGTCATATATTGGTTTGACAATGTGGTTTTAAAATAAAAAGACTTGCATCTATGACAGATGCATAGAGTTTTAGAACTCCATACGTTATCTACTTGAGGAGGGCAAGATGGGACATACAAGGTGGGTGAATGAAATATTCTTGAAGCCTGAGCAAATTAGCTTTCAACAAGCCCACAAAAAACAAAATGATCTTTTCTGAGATGATCCTTAATTCATTCAGATTGTATAAATCTTCATCTGACAAAATTGCTGATAATTTCTGAACTTCTTTTTTGGCCTGGGCAGAACCTCGCTTCTTGGGAGTCAAGGTCTACTTTATAAGATCTAGTCAATACAAACTGGCTTTAGGATTGTTGAGTCTAACTTGAGAAAAACAACTTGGTGGTACCAATTTATTGACTTCCATAAAAACTCCATAAATCTCAGGCTAAGATCTATTCTTTGTCCTCTCTGAAGCAGTGTTGACTCAGGTGGTACACAGAGGTGATCTGCAAGCCTCCTCTTTTCTGCCTGGCTAAAGGGTCCCTTACACCCACATGCAAGCCTATCATAGCTCTTATCTTGGTCAGCTGTGTGATGCTAGTGATGCAAATCCTCACCTAATCTTGCTGTTCTCTTTTCGGTAGTACAGATTCAGTGTTCTTTCCTCCCTACTTTCAGACTCAATTTTTCACAAATTTCTTCAAATCTTTTTTTTATTGCAAAACCTACACCCAAGACATATTTTTTTCTTCAGAAGGAGGGAAAAATAATTCCTTCATATTCTTCATCTAGGAAATAAATGGACCAAAGAGGCCAGTAATTAAACCATTTTTCAGAAATCTTTCCTCACACACACACACACACACACACACACACACACGTACTGTATATGTGTATATGTTTTTATTTTAAATGTATGAATATATTGATAGGAGAAAAAAAGTGATTTATTTTTTGTTTCCTAAAGAGGATGGTGCATCAAAACTTAATTTATTCAAAAACAATAAATAGTTTTCAGATTGTTAGTGGCTTTTGGAATCTTAGGAGCTTTTATGAGGAAATATATTTACATAGATTTGAATGTTGTGAAATGTATACATGATTCTAATTTAGGTCTGGCAGAGATTCGGTCTTCTGGGTTTCAAATTCAATTAACAGTACATATACCTTGATGTCAAAATAAGATAGGCTTGGTGTCCTGAGTCTTCCAGAAAAATTCCAAAGTCTGACCTACTTCACACTTGAAGGAGTGTCTGTCTCCAAGAGACTTTATGTGTAAGAGACTTTTGGAAATGGGTACAACAAAAAAAGTAAATGTAGAGTGATGACAGATCACACCCAGTTGGTAAGTCAGAGTGAGGCAGGTGGAAACCCTGTGGGACAGAGAGTTGTAGCCAGACTGTCCTGTTGTTTCACAGAACTCTTGAAAATCAGTGATTGTGAACTCACCCATCATCACTCACTTTTCATTGCAGAGAACGTTTACATTTTTTTTTTCAACATCTTCTCATAGACAAAATCCCTACATAGAAAACTAACAAAAACAGATTAATTTCTGCAATGGGGAGATGAGATCCTGCAACCCAAACTTTTCTCAGATGAATAGCATTAACTCATTGGTTCTTTTTAGATACCCAGAATAGGTGGCTAAAAAATGAATATGAAAAAAAAAAAAACAACCTTTCCAGAAGATGTCACATTCCATGGGCTTAATTGCTTCCATGTATTCATTATTACTCAGTGTTCGCCTTAGGTTCAAAGCTACTTGAGTGTCACTTAGGGCTTTTCTCTGTGAAATTTTTTTGATAAATAAGGCATGCCTATTGGGCAACCATAGGTGTTTGAAGACCCAGGTAGGCAATTCCTAAAGCAGTGCTTTCTGAGTACACCTTTCAGAGTACAACCACAGAATATCAATGTAACCCTTTCTCTGCCACATTTGTGACCTAGGATTAGCAATCCTAGACCCATGATTTTCCAAGAACTCTTTTGAGGACAAGGACTACAACTTATGTATCTTTTCAATCTCAGAGTCACTTGATTATATTTTCCTTCTGAGTAGTATTATGTTTTTCCTGAAATATAATAATTCTTTACTATCTCTCTTGTCTTCTAAATATTTGATACCTATAGCACCTACAATTCTCTCGATTATGGCAGGTGCTCATTGAATGTTTATAGTACAAGCATATGGAATTTAGAGTATAAGGTTGTGTTTGAATATAGCAGCCACATATGTTAATTGCTTAATATTGGGCAAATTAATGCAATTCTTTGTTCTTCAATACCATGCAAGTAAAATGAGAATAATGAGCTAAACCTGTTAGAAATAATTTTGGTATGAAACCTAGTCTACTATGTGGCATATAGTAACTCTCTGAAAGGCTGATTACTTCACTTTTTAAAAGTATTGGTAAGTTCATTGCTGATTACTTTATGCCCAAGTCAATTTTAAACATGTTAACCTACTAGAAGGGTCTTAATTTTCAGATTTGAGAGGTTTGAGAGACAATAACTTGGCTAACCCTGCTTGTACAAAAGAAAAATAATAGCATATCCTGGAATCTAGAAAAATTCAATTCCTTGAACCTTTAGAATTTTTTAAGGGAACAAACCCACATGCAGCTATAGATAATGTCATTATTCTTTCCTTTATATTAAACAACATACTGGTTAAAAAACACCTAATAAATTCTCTAAACCAAGTCATGTTTTAATTTTGTATTAGGAATCAGCCAAAGGATTGCATGCAGCATCAGTTCTTTTTTTTTTTTTTTTTCTTTTCTAGGGGGAGGGTGCTGGGGATTGAACTCAGGGCCTTGTGCTTGCTAGGCAAGCACTGTTCTTCCACTGAGCTAAATCCCCAGCCCTGCAGCAGCAGTTCTGATCTTGCAGTTTGTTTTGCTTTTGAAGTGAAAAAAATTATTTTTTAAAAATTTTTAGTTTGTATTAGTACCAGTTTGCAGTACATAAAGATTACATTCATTGTAGGGGATCAGTACATGTTCATAACACCTTTCCACTCGTTAACAGTTTCAGTGAAATAGGAGCTGAGGTTTAAGCTTGATGTGCTATGCGGCATATCCAACCTGTGGTCGTGGGCTAGGGAACACCTGTTATAAATAAAAAAAAATTTTAAAAGGAAGTTGTTATTCATAGACATTAATATATTGTATATTTTCTATGTGGTCCAAAGCAATTTCTTCAGTCAGTGTAGTGCCTGCGAAGTGTGTCCCATCTGTGGGCTGCAGGTTGGAAACACTCGTATGTATATTTTTACCAATTATATCACAGACTGTGTTAGCAAAATACCTTCACAAGCCATTAATGAATGTAACTGAACCACGTAATCAATTCAGTAGTGTTAATATGTCATTTGCTGAAGTGACAGATGAAGCTCGGATGTGCTGTGAGACTTTCAACCTGATAGGTGTACACGGAGGTATATGGCAGAAACAAATCTCCTGAGCTATCTGGATGGACCACATATGATGCATTCTGGGGTTTAACATCTTCCAACACTTTGATAAGTGTGTTTCCATCATTATCTGCACACATAATTATAACATACTGAAAAGGCTGTACTTCGGGGCAGGGATCTCAGTCACTGATCTGTGAACCACCAGATTGTGCTGAAAGTGAACCACCAACTTGCTACCATTACATTTAACTATTTTGAGATAAATGATGCAAAGAAAATTTAAATCTGGCTGTTGGCCTCGGTAGTACATTTTAGCTTCAGATCCCAACATATGTAAGTTAGCAAAACAAAGCCCAGCTTCCCAACTTGACGGTTGTTCTGTGAGCTGTGTGACTTGCCTCATACACACAAAATTTTAGGGCACGCTAGCTATTGAAAATTAAATTTAGTTCTACAATTTAATAGAAAATTCAGTATTCAAATATTTCTTTTGATTCTCAAGAGACCTCTCAAACCACGTGTAGTTTGTTTTTGGATTGGGAATAGAACTTGATTTTACAAGAACTGCCACTTCTTCCTTCTCCTCACTTTGCTCCTTTCACACAACAGCTGTGAGCAGCAGTGTATGTCGAATTTTTTGTTATCAGAACATAATAAATAAACAACATCATTATTTAGTGAAGCAGAGAAGTGGTGCAAGAGTCTCGTTCCCTCTGTATGAGCATGGGAGGATGGAAGGTATGAGAGGCTCTTCTTCAAATGTGACACATTGTCAGGGTGTGCACTGCACAGCCTTCTGGGAAGGCAGAAACGCCTATTAGTGGTTACAGAAACAACACCATCATCATGACAACCTTGAATGTGTCCTGCTCAGGAGGGAGGCACATGAAGGGAAAACAGAGAAATCTGATTTCAGATTGGACAGTGAACTTAGTAGGACTTTGCAGGAATAGATTTTCTGTTTGGGATTATTTGATTCTAGGGTTAAGGGAAATTAAGTAAATCTTATACTCTAAAATAGCTGCAACAGTGATCGAGTGACCAAGGCTAAAAGAGGTAAATTTAGACAGTAGTTGGTCTGTCACACAGGGAACTTGGACAAGATAAATAAAAATGGTGGATAAATAGGATAGAGATTATGTTTACGGATAAATTCAGAGCATTAGATGAGGTCAAAACTAACACTTACTTGAAAATAATATGACTACACATGTGTTACACAATAAATATTATCTTCATTGAGGGAGAGACTGTAAAGTTAAAATGCAATTAAGAAGGGAATAACACCAAATGTAAAGTCAATGTTCTCCTAAGCAAAAGTGTAGAGGAATGTATCATCATGAAATGCAGTAAACTGGAAGTCTTGGAAACAACAACAACAAAAAACTCTACTTAGCTAAAGAAGAACAAAACATTAGAAAATACCAACTTTAACGCTACTTTGGAAACTGTTACATTTTAAATCTAACATGTCCCCCAAAAGTCCCACTTCCGGAGGTGGGGCCTGCTTGGAAGGGGTCAGTTGCAGGATGTGATTGGAAGGGTATGTTCTGGTCACCAGCTCCTCCCTTCTCCTCCCTTATAGGGGTATGGAATTTTAGTGCCCAGAACTACAATTGAACCATCAGGTTTTTCTATTTCATATAATATTCATAAAATGATTATGGTTAAAGAAAAATTCTATTTTATAGATATGTCACTTCTGTGTGTTATCACCTACCCATTTCCAAAAATCTGTATTAACATAAAAATATTATAAGGCTGGCTAGATTTATTTAATAACAATTGGACATTGATTATTTATATATTTGCTTATTCTCATGTTTTTCTCATTTTTCAGTCTATTCTCTTTCTTCTTCTTCTGATCTTTGTTTTGAGAATAATTAATGTTTTATTTTCCCCACTGGAATGATCAGACTGAGGTTGGGGGCTTCTGTCAGTGCTGAAAATTACTTTTGCAAAGATCAGTCCTCACACATCACTGATTTCACGGAACAAGAAAGGAGTCTATCCAGACATCCTTCCTTCCTCATCCACAGTATCAAGAGACTCAGGAAAGGCTGTGCTGTGCAAAGATGATTGTCAATACTGTGGATTGGGCAGGCAGTAATTAAGACTAGCACAACTAATCACCATGCATTCATTGGTTTACTGTAAGGATTTCATACTCTAATACTGCTGATTATAAGGCTTAGTAATAAATATTTCTCCACTCTCACCAGTCTATCTGTATTTCTTTCAAAACTCCCACTCTATTAGAGATCTCCTTTGTAGAATGTCAGTTCTCTGCCTATCACTAACCTATCTGGCAATGATTTTTTGGGGGGAATAATTTAATAAGTCTTGCTCTCCACTTGTCATTGTTCACAACCAGCACAGCTTTAGATACTAACAGAATTGATTTAGATTTCAAACTATACTATTTAATAGCTTTAAAAGACTGTTTTAAAGCTTCCTAACTCATGAAGTCACAATAGATATTGGATTTTATAACATATATAAAGCTCATAACAGAATGATTTGTACATAGAATACAAAGTGCCCATGATAGATGATAGCAAATAAGGTTGACAATGATGTTAATGATAAGCAGGGGGAGGATTTTTGTATTAAGAAGTCTGGACATGTAGATATATTTGAGAACAAGTAACTTATGATACAGTCAATGAGGGTTGGGGATTTAGCTCAGTGGTAGAGCACTTGTCTAGCAAGTACAAGTCCCTGAGTTCGATCCACAGAATCCCCCTCAAAAAGCCCTCAAATATCATATAATCGATGTAAATTACACACGTACTTGCACACATTTATTTGCTTTGATATGCTAATACAATAATGCAAAGGCTACGCTAATTCATGATTTCAAATATTCAAAGAGTAAGAATGGTCAGCAAATGTTTTCTTGTAAGGTCAAATATTAAATAATTTGACTTTACAAACCATAATTTGTTGTTAACTAATCAAATAAAAATCAGCACAGAAGTAGTCGTGGAGAATATACAAGTGGTTGAATGTGTCTGTGTTCTAATATAGCTTTATTTGTAAAAACAAGCAGGCTACACTTGTCTGCTGACTCCTAAAATTGATCAATCATTGTACTTTATGGTACTTTTGAAAGTAAGATAGATGTTATAAGTTTGACATTAAGGATCTGAAAATGTGGTGGTTTTTCAAATACTCTGTATTTAACAGATAAGTAAAACAGTTACTTTGTCCAAGTTTTTATTATTTACATGTTTACACATTCAACAAATACATAGAAAGTGACAGTTGAGTCACAAGCACTAAACACTGTGCCAAGAAAACAAAGAAGAGATAATCCCTTTCCAAACTGGACACAAGCAAATGAAAATGTGTGCATACCACGCCACGTCCATGTTCACGTGCAAGGAAAGTAAGATTAACATTATGGAGCTATAAAGGAATGGATACATTCTCAGCCTCCGGCTGTAGTAGATTGCAATTACCACAGTATTAGGCAGGTCCGTCCCTCAGGAGAGTCTGTTTCTCTATCCTGTGAATCTAACCTTGGCCATGGGATTTGCTCTGAAGAACAGTGACAAAAGTGATGAGATCAGCGGCTTGAATCTCCTTAAGCCACTGGGCTTGAGCTTTCTTGCTGTTCCTCGGGATCCAGAGAATATCGTGTGATGAAGTCTAGGACAACCTATTGGAGAATAAGAGATTGAGATCGTGTGGAGGAGCAAAAGTGAGACACCGCAACTGAGCCTCCCTGGATTAACCAGTTTGCCAACAACAGATGCTGAATGAGACTGCCCTAAGCCATCCAACCCCAGCTGACTCCTGCTAATCATAAATATCAGAAAAACTGGCACAGACCAGATGAACCATCCAGCTGACACACAGGAGGATGAGAAATAATATTTTTTTTTCTTTAGGCATGAAGTTTTGCTATGGTTTGTTATGCATCCAAAGCTAACTGGAAAACTGTAATATCCCTGTTCCACCACTTGGATAACACACATTGGCATATCCACACATATGTGTACGTATGTCTGTGTGTGTAGTATAACATTTATACAACAAGCACACTCACAGCCTTCTGTAATTTTGTAACTCTTTAATATGTACTCTCCAGTTATGTAGCTAAATTGAGATACTTTATAGAGGATGTCAGTTAATGTAACATTACATTGAGGTTTTTAAATTGACATTCTTCAGCTACTGAGATAGATCTGTATTGAAGGGGGGGAGGAACGAAGAAATAGGTACTGCAATGAACTTTTGCCCAAAATTAAAATGTGTAACATTTAAAAATATGCCATGTACCATATGCCACATTGGCTCCTATTACTACAGTAATTCCTAACATTTCCAGATACTAGCAAAACTTAGTAGTCTGTACAATATGGTCTTCACTTCACTGGCATTTGTCATTGCTTTGTATCATATTCTGTTAGTAGAAGGATAAAATTTCTGGCCCTTTTGAGGGTTATTAATTCCCACAGTTCATTTAGTAACAACTCTTATGGCAAATATTAATGAAGTTAAAGGCCTGTAATAGATAATGTCCCCATAAGAGATGAATATTTCTTCCTACACCCACAAGCAGAAGACGTAACATGCACAAGTTATATATTTTCATTTGGCAACAAGTGTTAATTCTAGAATTCTTGGATATCCACCTAACAATCTACTGAATATAGAATCACAGGTTAAAAAGACAAGGTCTCTGTCACATGAGAAACTCACAGCTCCAAAAGCCTGTAAACTCCCGAGGAGACATTGCTATTTCCTCTACTTTCCTGTCTGATTCCCAAAATGGGGCTTCTTTTCTTTAGTGACTCCACAACTGAGCCCAGTTCTCCTAAAACTGTCCCCCGAAGATAGCATCATTTTCTGTGGGCCTTGACTTATTTTTGTTCTTGAAAAGGTAGCATAGTAGTGCCAGTACAAAGGAAGAAATGTAAATGGCTTATAATAATGAAATGCTTCATGAATTTCTGTCATTTCTGAGAAACTTGAAGACCACCCAAATGGACCCTACATTGCCATGACTATTTCTGCCTCCAAAGCTGGTAGAACTCCTGCATGTGAAAGATCATAATGTTATAAATGTTTTTTTTTCTAGAATAGGCACTGCATCAGTTAGATGAGTAAGAGGTTTAAAATGCAGTTATGATTTCTTATAGAGCACATAGTTATAATTATGTCAGTTGGCTGGGGGTGGTGTGCTTGCTAGATTCACCTGGATTCATGCAACTGCTTTCTGCTGGAGGTCAACTTGATTGGATAGCCCCAGATGACTTCACCCAATGTTCTAATGCCAGCTTTTAAAGGAGCATCACAGTTAGCCATTATTTCCATTTGTACACATAAAACACCTGTGATGTGAAATAAATGTGAGTTTAGTAATGAAGAAACTTTACTGGGACAGATGGCATCTATAGTGCTATTTAAATACAAGTGTACATTGGTGACTGCTCATTCTTCCATAAACTTAACACAGGAGTGTGTTAAACTACATTTTGCATTTTGTTGCCTGTGTAAGACTTAAAGTAATAGTGTGGGATGATGCAGCTAGTAATAATATAACATGAAATGGAGATGGAAAGAAAATTTCTTTTGGAGAAAACTTAATTGCCATTAATATTTTTCATCAGTTTGTGAGCTTTTACAACCTCATAGTATAATATTTCATTTTTCTGTGGAATAAAATAAGTTTTCTGGAGTTTAGTAATAACGTGAATGAAGTCTGTCATCCCTCAGCAGTCCCACATGATCCAAATTGCAGTTAGAATATAATTGAAGGACTCAAAGTAGAAAGATGTTAACTCATCTCTAGATGAGGGTAGATTGAGATAGGAGAGATAGAACTTCTGACTTTTTAGATGTCAGATGTGCTAAATTTGTGGACCCACAACATCAAGTAATGAAGTCATGAAACAAAAAAAGAAGTTAGGAGAGATTTATTAGAAATAATGAGAGAAGACTATCTCCTGGATTTGCAGGAGGGATGCAGAGTGGGTGGACACCTAGGCCCTTTGTCAGGGATACTTTACATAGCACAGTCACAATGTGGGTACAAGGTGGGTCAAACTACAACCAACCCATAGGATTATAAGGATAGCTGGTTAGCTAATATTGATGAAACAGGGAATCGAGTCACGTAGCAGGGGACACATAGAAGATACAAAGATGTTTTCAGGAAGGGAGGGGTTCAGATGTTCTCATCCCCGACCTGGGTGACTGGTACCTGGCTGGACTTCCTGGACCAGGTGATGCTGATTACAGTATCATTCCAAGTTGCTCTCTATGTCTTAGGGAGGCATGTGAGCCTGGCCACTGCATCTTTATCTTGATGTCTGGTCTTTTTCAAATGTGCTTCCAGCCACAATTCTGGGATCTTAATTTTTGTGCTGACTTTCTTGAGAGTCCCGTCTCTCTCCCATCTAATTAGCTGCCTATAATAAGATCATTATCTTCTATGCTTTCTACACCAGTGATCTGTTGTTCTTTCAATTTTACATGTGAAGCATTATAAAACAATACAAGGCTATAAATTTAGCCTGGTGAATATAACACAGGGTTAGTATTGGAACCAATATTTCCTTTACAAATGTGTAGTATAAGGAAACTTAAGCGGAAAGTTGTATCATGTTTTTAAAGGCGATGCTTAAGACTAAGAGGGAGAATAAAAACTCAAGGAATGGAAATTAATTTCTGGTCATCACTGAGTAACAGGAACCTCTTCATTCCTTACATTGAAAAAGCTGGGATAATGCATGAAGCTGTGATTTAAAGGAAACTCATGAGGTGAGCCCTTTGGTTGCACTATCTTATTCTTCCAGGGAGTTTTTTGGCCACTGAACAGAGAAATGAAAGCTAAAAATGAGAGGGAGCCAAAGGAACCTCAGCTCCCAGCAGAGTATACAGAAGAGGTTGCTGTGGAGGTGAGAGAGCTGCACCAATGAAACCGGAGAGCAGCGCAGAGATTCCACTTTGGCCTTCAGCTCAGTTCCAAGTCAGAAATGTAATTGAGAAGAAGAAAAAGAAACGTTTGCCAGGAGACAGTAAAACAATCTCAGAGGCCCATGAATAGTTTCTGTCCTCACCTGTCAACTGGAGAAATATCTTAATATGTGGGGCTTTAGATACAGTAAACAAATGTTGCTGGTTCTTTTTCTCATTCTCCTTGCTAAAAGCTCATACAAATTCCTAGGTGTTATATATTAAACAGGATAAGAGGACTCTGAAAGGTGGAGAAAAGGCATACTGTATGGCATGGAAAATTTAGGCTCTAAGGAATGATGTGGTGGTAAGTTTCCTAAGACGTTTTGCTTTTTGTTTTTTGGGATTTGTTGGGTTTTTTGTTTGTTTGTTTGTTTCCTCCTTTATAAGGCTGGACTGTGAGCTACAGTGCACAGACAAAATAAAGGCCCAATTAGGGGGTGAGGATTTAGCTCAGTGGTAGGGTGCTTGCCTAGTGAGTGCAAGGTCCTAAGTTTGATCTCCAGCAACCCCCAAAAAGTCCCAATTCGAGCCTATTTTCTATAGTTAAAAAAAAAAAATCAGGAAGGGGCAGTCTATTACACTAATAAAAACTGCTCTATTTTCCCCGAAAGAGTAGCCCATCCCTACCAATGAAGGCTGAATGGAGAGGGTAAACTTTTATTTTTGCCAGGCTGCAGCAAGACACTCCAGCACTCTGCTGGGAGGTCCTAAGAGAAGGCTGAGTAGGGAGCTAGAATGTTCATCTTTTATGGGGTGAATGAAGCTCCCACTTCATGCTGCAGTGGAGTGTAGGCATCACACCGCATGTGACCATGAGGTGTCCTGCACCCTTCCTGCTAGGGTGGTGTAAGAGGAAGTCCAGGGCAATTCAGAGCTCTCAGCACCGCTTAGAGGTAATGAGGTCACCTCCCCCGATGTTACTCTAGGTCCTGGCGGTGTAGGGCCCCATGTCAGTGCAGGCCTAATAGCGAATATGCGCTTTCACTTCTTTTTCCATATGACAAAAATTAGAGGGCATCCCTTTCCTTGCTGGAGTAGTGACAGAAGATGAGCCTAATAAAACAAAACATTTAAAAATATTCAAGGTCTTATAGAAAAGTACCTAAAAGGCCTAGGTTACATTTGAAAATAACTCATTATATTAAGAACTAGAAAAATCTAAACTTGAGTGAGAAAAGGCAATCAAAGAAACCATACCAATGTTAGAATTCTCAGGAAGGATTTTAAATGTAACCATTATGATAGTGGTTTAATTAACAATTAAGAACACAAAAATATGAAAAATAGAGTCCTAGCAAATAAATAGGACACCTTAGAAAAATATACCATATAAAATAGAATTAAGTAGGAAAACTAAACCAACAAAAAGACAGTAACAACAGCAAAGGCCTTCAATGGGTACACTCAATACTTAAATGGAAGGAACAGAGAAACGATTTGCTAAGGTAAGGATAGGACAATAAAAATTACCCAGGATGATGAACAGAAAGAAAAGTAACTGAGGAATAAAAAATATAACAAAATATCTAGGGACTATAGGACCATAACAAAACAACTCTTAAGCCATCAGATCTCCAGCAAAGTAGACAAAGATATGGAATTAAAAAAACAAAACAAAGCAAAGCAAGTTTTTCAAAAGTGGTTGAAAATTTGTCAAACTTGCCAAAACACTTCAACTACAAATTTTAAAAAGCTGAGAAAAAAACAACACAAGACAAATTTTTTTAAAAAATAAAACCTTTGAAAACTAGTCATAAAGAAAGCAGTGAGTGAGAAGTGACAAATAACATCTTACCCATAGGGCCAAACAGTTCGAATAACTATAGCATTTTCTCAATAAACCGTGAAAGCGAGGAAGTAGTAGTAGCATACTTGTCAAGTGCTGAAAGAAGAAAACTATCAAATCAGAATTCTACATCCAGAAAAATTATCTTTCAGGAATGAAGAGGAAATCAAGACATAATCAAATAACAATTAAATAATTCAAATGAAGAACTGATAAGATTTGTAAACAGAATTATTCTGAAAGAATGGCTAATGGAAATTGTTAAAAGCTAATAGACATCATGAATAAAACATGATTGGATCATCAAAAAATACGAAAAAAACAATCCCAGCACTCTGGGAAGTTGTTACTGGAGGATTTGAAGTTCAAGCCCTGCCTGGGCAGCTTAGCCTCTTGCAACACTATGTTTCAAAGTAAAGAATAAAAAGGCCCAGGGTTCAATGCCCAGCACAAAAACAAAACAAAACAAAATAAAACCAACAAAAAAATCTGAAAAAACAAAACTATAGTGAAATGCAGTAGATGTCTCCATATTTCCTTCTTTTAAGTTTTCTAAATTATGGGTGAAAGGTTAAGCAAAAGTATAACATTCTTTGGTGTGACTCTCAATATATGTAGAAGAAATATATGAAATAGAAAATATTAGAAAAATTAAAGGGACATAAAACTTATACACTTCTCTTGATAAAATATTAATACAAATAGACTGTTATAAATTACATATATATATGTATAGGAATACCTAATCACTAGAAAACTATTAAAAAAAGGATACATATAAAAATACTATAGAGAAATCAAAGTGGAAATGCAAAAACATATACAGCTAACTCACAGTAACACAGATAAATGAAAATAAAGAAACAAAAGAGAAAATAAAATGGAAAAATTAAGAATTTTCAGACTATACTCCATGAGAGATTGCATTCAATGTAAATGGTAAATACAGAAATTAAATGACAAAAATTGGCAGAGTGAATTTTAAAAATGAGTGAACAGTATACTGTTTACTAGAAACTCACTTCAAATGTAACTATATATATATATATATATATATATGTGTTGATAATGAAAAGATATACAAAAGTTAATCAAAAGAAAGTAAGCCTGCCTAGCTTAATGCTAGATAAAGCAAAACTCAGGTTGATCGACAGCTGGATATAGGGATTAACATATATTTTGATAGATAGATAGATAGATAGATAGATAGATAGATAGATAGATAGATAGATCTAACTATATATAGTTATAAAGCAAGCATAGTAAATGTTAATTTTATGTGGTAGAAATATGATTGCTTATCATAAATGTTTTAAAATTTTTCTACATGTTTGATAATTCAGGGAACAAATTTATGGCATAAATACATTAAAATAAACTGCAGGAATTATATCACCTCAGTAGCGAGTCAAATTAACCATAGATGAGAAGTTGCTGTGGTCCTTCCTAATAAATTTTAAAAGCAAGTCTCCAGAGCATATCCTCATAATTTACCTATATCTCAGAACAAAGCTTAAATATATTTAAAAGAATTCAAACTATGCAGCCTCTAATGGAATAAAATATTGATGATTGGCATCCAATAAAAATTACCAGGCAGAGGAATATCTGGAAAAAAATTTTTCCCAGTGTGGAGATTCCTCAGGGAACCAGGACTAGAGATTCCATTTGACCCAGCTATTCCACTTCTTGGTATCTTCCCAAAAGAATTAAAATCATTATACCGCAGGGATATATGCACACCCATGTTTATAGCAGCACAGTTTGTAATAGCTAAATCTTGGAAGCAGCCCAAATGCCCATCAACAGCAGAATGGATTAAGAAATGTGGTATTTTTATACAATGGAGTACTACTCTGCCATAAAGAATGATAAGTTTGAGATATTCCTAGGTAAATGGATGCATCTTGAGACCATACTCTTAAGTGAAATAAATCAGACACACATGTTTAAATACCGCATAGTTTCTCTGGTATGAGAAACTGAAGTGTAAATAAAGACTAAAATGTATTATATTGGGAAAGGGAAGAAAATGTCCAAATGGAAAAGGGAACAAGGGAGGGGACAAGAGAAACAAGAAAGGGAACAAGAGGGACAAGAGAAATAAGAAATGGAAGGAAAAAAATGGAAACAAATCTTTTATAAATAGGGAGAGAGGAGGGGGTGAGGGGAGGGGAATGGGCAAAAAAGAAGCAACAAGATATATCATGTACAGGTACAAATTCCCTATGATAAATGTTATCAATATGTACATCTAAAATGTACCATTAAAATAAAATTTTTTAAAAAGGCACATATGACTATATTGATACAAAAATATTAGAAGCGAATTGGAGTGAAAAGAAACACTTTACAAACTATGTACAAAAGAAAGGTTGTGTAACCATGGTAATTCTGGACATGGTAAGAGTTCATGCAAGTAAAATACTAGAGGTAAAAGAAAACTTTGCTAATGATAAAGACTCACCACAAAAATTAAAACTTTGCATTTGTACAAACCAAATAGCATAGCCACAAAATGTGGAAATAAAAAGAAAAGATATATATGGGACTAAATGATCAACTGTATAATTGTAGATGGAGATTTAGACCACTCTTTCTCAATATTTTGTACAGCAAGATGGAAAAGTATATCAAATGAGCATAATATACTAGAAAAATTGATATTCTAGTAATCATGTTCCTTCAAAAAGTTCTGGTGCAATAAATGTGTATGAATGAGAAAGCATTTTATCACTTACTCGATGATGTCTTCTTATATCTAAGGTTATAGCAGAAAATAGTCGACTTAATATTGCCACACATTAGACTTCGATGCCTAATTTGGAGTAATTCTATATCACTTAGTAATAGTAGCTAACAAGGCCTGTAAATACAAACTTCTGAGACCTCACCCTTCTATTCTTCCCATCTCCTATTCACCCTGAACGTTCTGCTTCAGCTTTCCGGCATTCTATCGGTAACTTGACAAAGTCAGCCCCAGTAGTTTAGCACAGTCTTAAATAAAAGAACATTTGTTATTCCTTCCCCTACTGCTTCTTAAGGCAAGATTCCATCAATGACGGACTGTTCCATTTTCTAGTTTTCAGCTTTATTAGTTTCCAGCTGAAACTTAATCAAGATTTAAGGTCAATGAATAGAGAGTTGCCCTGGCCCTTCGGGGAGTGATAGCAAAAGATAAATGTAGCTTGGGAAGATTCTTATCCCTGCCCTTAGGACTATAGAAAATAAAATAATAGCTACCTCTTTAAAGACTTTAATACTTCATCAGTCTGGTTTGCATATATTTGGAAAAGTAAACCCAGTGAGGGCTAGTCAATGCAATTACAAATAGAAAGGAAAACTTGATTGGTTTTCCATGTGCTAAAACATTAAGAAAATTAAGTCTTTTTCCTTTTATCCAAGTAGTGGCTGTAATTATAGGTAGCAGGGACTCTTAGTTACTATAAAATATGGAAGTGCTTCAGTGCTTCTACATTGTTGTTAACTACATAGTTGATTATTAAAGGATTACAGGAAACTTTAACGAGTGCAGTTTTGAAGAACAATGGGGGGAAGGCAATACTACTTTATAGTGCTGTTCTTTCAACGTTGGCTCTAAGTACAGCCAAAGAACATGGGTAAGCTAGCTCAACTACCATCCCAATATAATCTCCCATGAGCTCTGTCATTACCTGTCTTTCTTAAAAGACAGAAGAATGCAAATATTTAATGCTGTAGCCTAAAAGCTGTTTAGATGACCGTTTTCTTATGATATGATACAAAATGTTTTCAGTCTGGTAGCCAAAACAGGAATTCTTCCTTTATATTGGAGTAAGTTTAGAAACAGAATGGAAAACTGAGAAAAAAGTGGAAACTCTGTGTCAAAGGAGAAGAGATGTCAGGAGGACAAACAAAAAAAGAATTAATTATGTTTTAGTCATTCAAATGACTGCCACACTCTTAGGGATGATTATGGCCAGTTTTACAATAATCTACTGTAACACTGAGCACACAGAAATCAGTGGGGTGTCATCAGCACATAGCTTTTCTTCCACAATCCTTTTAAATTTATTATGTGGACCTGAGCTTTCTCCTGCTTGGGTATGAAAATCAAAACAGTTCTTTTTTTCTTTTTTGGGTAATTTTAAGTTGTGCAAACTGCTTTCCTTTATCTTCAATCCATACAACATAGCCTCAATTAGTAACCAATTGTTTAGGTTGGCATATGTGAGAAATAACTTCAATTTTAATTTCAAATTAAGTTTTCCTCTGATGTGCTTACTATAAGCTAGAATCAGGGAGATGGGAAAAGGGAACATAGCTTGTTATTCCAATGTCCACCTCATGTCTTTATTCCTCCTTACTCATCTTCTTCATTGGAGTTTCTGGGCCCCCATAGCTGGAACAGTGGAGAAGAGAAAGGGTAACGGAAGCCAGAAGTGTCTAATAACTGGTGCCATCTTGGAGATCTCTGAGCTTGGGAGATGTTTAAGCTCTTTCTCAGAAAACTTCTCATCACTTTGATCACTCAACTGAGGTTCCCTAAGTGTTGAATTCATCTCCATTCTTACTTTTCTATTCAGATTCCTTTCACACTCCCTGGGCATTTTCTGTCATGATGTCCGCCTTTTATTCAGCTGAGAATTTGGGGGTATTCAAAGACATCAAGTGCCAGCTTTGTTTGTTTTCATGCCTATGTGGCAAAGGAAATTCCCATCCTTCTGCTAACCCAAAAACCCTGAAAAATCTGTGAGAGTTGGTCAATTCTTGGAAATAACAGTTATTTCCTTTCTCCATTAGAACACCTAACTAGTCACTCACTCTGCCTTTAGATTTCTTTGTTGCATGTCAGATAACAGCCCACAGGGGTCCACCAAAGTAAAATGTAACAATGTAGGATACTCTGAGAGTCCTCTATAAAAGTTCCTTTCCTTAGGCTTCATGTAAGTCTAAAGAACTCCTATAAGTCTTTTCTATATTTGGGGCTACAATACACATCATGCCAGTTCCTCTCTGTCAATATTATATCCTTATTTCTAACTATCTGAAGCCCTCTAATCTCCTTAGAAGTGATGAAGAGTATAAAAATCATAATTGGTTCATAAAAACTTTTGGAATCATGGCTTCTCATCTGTCTTGGGAATGTGGTATATATTGTCATGATACTTCAAATATAACTTCTATATTGTATTGTGCTGCCTTAATGTCAAATAAAGAGGCTACTTAGTCATAACTAATTTCATTTGAAAGGTTACTGTTAAGCAAATTTATTGGATTAATCTCACTTTGGGCTAGAAATTCAGTACACAAAAATATTTAGGATATCATGGTATTTATATTATCCTGTTTAGTTGCAGCGATGATCTGAAAGATAACACCAATTAGGATATTACTAGAATTTATAATTGTGGAAAGTTTTGCTAACTTTCTTCTACTTATTCCATATTATTGTTGCACTTTACAAACTAAACAAGTAGTTGGAGATATACTAAGTGAAGAACTTGTCATGAAGAAATAAAACATTTTGGTCCTGCTAAATTTGGAAGTATTAAGTCCCCAATACTTTAGTTTTTGCTTTTAAACAATAGCTTCTACAGTGTCTCCACAATAATTTTGTCATGTCTTCCAGATTTTGCATGCACAAACTAGCAGAATCAAATTCAAAATGAATTTTCACAATGATTAGTACCATGCCAAGTATAGTTTTGGCCCTTACATAACAGGAGCTACAGAATGTTACACTCTAATTGAATCCCTGAGTAACACTATGTTCAGAAATTCCTTACAAGTTTATTAATGTATTTTCCAGCAAAGTTTGGTAAAAAGTGTCCCAATCATTCTTTTAGTCACAAGAGAAGCTAGTTAAAGAAACTGCTGACAGTAAAAACTGCAGGAAGTCCGAGAAACCTGGATTTTCCACTTAATGAAAGTGTCATCTTACACAAGATATTTAATTTCCTTAGACTTCACTTTTTCATGTTTTCCAAAATGTTTAATAAACCTACACAGCCTACTTCAGATATTACAAAGTAATCACCATGCATAAAAGTGCTTATTGATATTCAATAAAAGATTAAATCACTTTGTTCAGTTATTATCACCATCTTTGGTATCACTACTTTTTGGGATTTATTGTTTAAATCATAATATAGAATACTGTAGCCTAGGTCTACTGAAATACCCTTGATGGAGCTTTAAAAATGAATCTTCTAAATTTCTTGAAGTTGTTTTTTAAAGATTAGCTGTGATTATGCACCCGTTGACTTTTCCACACACACCGTGAAGTTCTTTGATATCATACTGAGATTGGAGGATGTGAGAAAGAGGATAACTTGTCAATTTGATAATGTGTGCATATTAGATATAGGTATCATCTTTTAAAAAAGTCCACAAAAATTTGTCATTCTTGTTCTTTAAAGATCATCATGATGAAAGTCACTTATCTGTAGCTGAATGTTCAAATACATTTCTGCATGAGTAGATGAACTTCTAGAAGCAGAGACAACTCATAATACATCTATTTTCACAAGAAAATCAGTGTATTTGGAGAATAGTTTTGGATTAATCTAGAGCAGGTCACCTAAAGTGAGTACTAAAAAAGTCATAAATCAGCAACGTTCAGTTAAAGTGGTAAAGTTAGTACATTTCCTCTAGTTTTCAATGTCTAAATTGAAAACAGCTGTAATGTTAGAAAAGAATCCAACCCCAGATGTGCAAGTAGTGCCAAAACCTCAAAACCACCAAAGGTACAAAACCATGTCCTATTTAATTGAGGTTGGATGAAGAATGATAGTAAAATACTGCTTGAGGTTTTAGCATAGAGCATTCCTCAAGCCAAGAGAAAAAACAACCTCCAGATGTTCAAATGGTGTGCATAGTTCCTTTCCTAAATGTTTTCATGTGGCCTCCAAGTTAATTGTTTATAGCAGTTCTAATCAGAAAATAACATTTTATTTTAGAGGTTTTTGTCTAAACGGATGTTTGGATGTAGAAATCATATTTTTCTCACTTAAACTTTGAATCTCATAGGATTAAAGGATGTGCCTTCCTGGAACCACAAAATAAAACTAATTCTTAAACCATTGCAATATGCTGTCTGAATAAGGAAGCTCCATTTGAACAGCTGCTTGTCATAACTGTCAATGAAGAGTGTTCAGATTAAGTACAAGATAATATTTAAATCAAATGACATATGCAGTCTCCTTCTTATGGCATATGCTCAGTCAGACTCTGCTTTATGCTCAGTCAGACTCTGCTTTTTAATATCCTCCATTTCTTAGCAATCTGATTTAGGAAGAACTAGGTATAATAGAAAACTTGTTTTAAATTATCAAATGTAATAATCTTTATATATATATTCTTATGTTATCATTGTGTGTGAGTCAACTCACTATTTTTGTTTTTACTTACCAGCTTGGCATCATAGAAGCATAGATATTGGCTGAAATTTTATGATAAATTAACATGATATGTTACTTTTTATGAAGATCTTTTTTTTTTTTCCCCCTAGGATTTTCCCTTCATTGAGAAGTAGGTTATCTGTAAGGTGAAAGGTTAAGGAGGCACGACTTTTCTTTTATTTTAAAAATTAAGGAAGTGATATCGCCTAAAATAACACCATGAGCATTAGGACCTATTAATAATGTGTGTGTGTGTGTGTGTGTGTGTGTGTGTGTGTGTGTGTGTATGTGTGTGTGTGTGCGTGTGTGTTTGTGTATGGGTATATGTGCGCGTATGTTTGTTGGGAGCTGTGGTTGTTTAAAGAAAACAAGTTTTCAGAAATATGTCTACACAAACTTGGTTCTAGCTCCCTGAAAAACTACTTAAAAACTACAGTTTTAAATAGCTTGGTAATCCTGTGGGTTTTTTTTTTTTTTAAAGTAAGACTCTCAAGGAAGTATCATTATTCCCTGGAGAAAATTCAACCAGTACTCTTCTGTTTATTTATTTTACCCAGAGAAGTTTAGCACAGGGAAACTTGAAATGGCATTTCAGTTAGTTTTCTATTGCTATAATAAAAAAGGAATGTAAAATTTAGTAACTTAGCTGTGGAGGTCAGAGTCCAATTTAATATACAAAAATCAGTGTGTTCAGGGCCATGTTCCTTTCTAGAGACTACAGGAAAGAATCTATAGCCTTGACTTTTCCAACTACTACTAGCACGTGCACTCCTTGGCTTCAGCTTCAAACCTTGCATCTTCTAATCTCTTACTACTACTTACTTTATGCCGCCCTGATTTTCTTATCAGGATCCATGTGACTACTTTGGTCCTCCTCAGATAATCTCCCCATCACAAGGCCGACTGATAGATCACCTTAATTCCATCTGCAAACATAATTGTCTTGTGGTATGTAGTGTATTAAAACTTTGCACAGTTTAGGATATAGGCATCTTTGGGGTTCAGGAGAGGGAGAGAGGAACTATTCTCCCCACCAACATAGCCAATCAACAAAACTTTCCCGATATGGTTATTTCCAGAGACATGACTTAAACCTGAATTCTATCTCTGAATTCTGCTCACATCCCTTGAATTCATTATCTGTATACCTAATCAGCATTAGAGTTGGATGTTTTGTTTCATAGGAGATTATCTGTTTCAAAGTAATAATTTTTCACAGCCTTAATATATTGATTTTTTAATTATCTTAATTTATTAGTAAAAATATGAAATAAGAAGAATAAGTGGGTCCTTTCTATTTGTTGCTCGGAGTGCCATCTTTTAAAATAGTAATTTCAACATCTACTTGGCACATTCAGAGTGAAGCAGCCAAAAGGAACTAATGTGCGTCAGGCTGCCTGGTACCTCTTAGGAAACTTCCCGAAGTGATATGGCACATAACCCTGTCATGTAGACAAAAATTACTAAATTTGAAATGCTTTTATTTTGTGGTAGCTTCAGCTGGTGAGCTGACGTGGGTTGAGTATACCTCACATACAGTGTGTTTTATGTGTGGCTTTTCCTTTATCCCTTGAGGCTGCCTTTCATTGGGTGATGCACCTGATACTCAGAGATGTTTGAAAACTTGGACAAGGTCACATAGTCAATGTGCAGTGTAACTGAGATTAAAATTTGGTTCTGTGTGAGATAACCACCCACCCCGTAACTCACTGTAGCAAAAGCTAAGGAAAAATACAAATTCTAATCTTTGTTGGGGGATAAGCAGCAACGTCATGTTAATGAAGACAACACAAGCTTTGAGGATGGGTGTCCAGTGCATTTGTGACAAGGAGGGAACCACCGCTCTGTGGGAGGGAGGACTGGCAATACTGAGTCAGATGGCAAAATGCGGAGAGCTCAAAGGGCTTAGGAAATAAACATTTTTAAAAATCAATGGCAAAACTCAATTTCAAAAATGAGAGGATGGAAAGAGAAAAGAGAATGAACAGCAACTAAAAGAATGGAAAAAATCTGCTGATGCCATGTGCCACATAGAGTGGATGCTGAATGTCCCCCAAAGCCGGTGAGTTGAAGCCTTGGTCCCCAGCCGTGGTGCTGCTGGGAGGTTGTGGGACCTTTAGGAGCTCAGGTCTTTTAGGATGGTTAGGTCATCGGAGGCCGGTGCCTGGAGGGGAGTTGGAGACCTGTCTCTTCCCTCTTCCTTTTTCCTTCTTGTGCTTGAGATAAGTAGTGTGTTCTGCCACATGCTCCCCATCACTGCAATCTGGCAACCCCACCTGTGGCCCAAAGTAACAGATCTGCCTGATCTTAGACTGGAAGCTCCAAAACACTGAACCAAAATAAACCTTTTCTCAGATTGAGTTAATTAGCTCATGTATTTTTTTATGACAGAATGCTGACTAAAACACTATACAAACAGATATGAAGTTGAACTTTCATTATATCGTTTTGTAGCCATAATTTTGACCCTTCAAGTAACCTTTTAGGGCTACGGTTTCCCACATGAGAAATGGACAATCATAGTTCATTGGTGTTGCTGAAGAGATATAAAGTACAGAATTAAATGTCCATAGCCCTGGAGGATTTAAATGGTGAAACTCGATGAGATGACTTGAAGATAAAGAACAAAGCATAGGGAAAGGAGAGAAATAATAAAGATATTACTAATTAAGCAATTTTAGTGGAAATGGAATGTAGCGCTAAGGTGTAAGGTTAACAATCAGCTAAAGATCGAAGTAGTGTGCATCTTCTTAGGTAAACTCCTCAAGGCATTCCATAATAGTGAGACTGAGTTACCAGCAAAGGAGGTCAGAGTAAAGAAAGAATGCTTCTCATCTCCTCTTGATTACCCAGAGTCTCAGCGGGTCTGCCTCTGTCTTTTTCTATACACTTCTGAAACACCCGCCAAGAAAAAGTATAAGACCTCAGAAAAGCTTTTAATACTAAGCATGATTATTAGGTTTCTACAGCTCAATTTGCTCTCTAGATTTGCTGTAATAATCGGTGGCCTAGTGTGCAGAGGTATAAAGGCGAAGCTTGGCATTGGGGTTCGTCCCTACAGTTGATGGTAATCCCTCAGGAGGTTCATAGGCAATTAGGCTCCAGGGTAACTGCACTCTCGTCTGAGTGAAATGCTACCGCAACAACTGTAGCTTGTCCTAGAAGGAAGGCGACTGAGCTGGTCAATATTTAGACTGTGGTCAGATGGAGCTGTGCTGCTGTTCTTTCCCTTCTTTCCTTGAGAAATCATTACAACACAAAAATCTGTATGTCTACTTGTGCATTTTCATAGTCAGCCTCATATAAATACCACACAACTTTCCAGTGGAGTAGTGCAGAGAAACAGCCACTCCTGCTGACGTCACACGACTCCTTCCATCAGACACAGGCTGAAACAGAACACGGCCATTCGTAGTCTTTTGGGGTTTTTTTTGGGTTATTTCTTATAAAAAAGTTAAAAAGCAAAATACTATGTGAAGTAAATGCTATTTTGAGTGCTTTATAGAATTTTGTCTTTAAAATTTGTAAGACAATGCTTAGTATTTTAAAAAGGCACAATTATATATACTGCATAATTATAACTAAAAAAAACCCTTAATAATTGTTGTGTTTGAATGATGGGATAGTAGGTATATTTTTCCTTTTCCTACTTGCATTCAGAATTCAATAATTTCCATATTTTTACATGTAATATTCAAGAAACTAAAACAGATTCATTCTGTATGACTGCAAATTTCACTTATCATGGTTTAATTTATGCATTTATTTGTTTTATTATTTTGTTTGTGCTTTGTCATCTCAAACTGATCCTTCCTTGGAAACTGACAAGGAATATATCGTATTTTACAAAACACGAAATTCTTCTTTTGGTAAATACTTTTGTATAGATCAAAGATATATCATTTACTTCTGTGCTAGCACCTTAAAAAGATGTCACTTCATCTGTGAGGATACTGAGTAGAAAAATAAGAAAAGGCAAGTGAACAGTCAAATCAAAGAAAGCATAAAAATCTAGTGGGAGAGCCTGTAAGAACCAGGTAACTCAGCATGTGCAATTTGTTCTACTCACAAGTATGCTAAAAAAAAGTGACTTCATGGGAGCCTCATGGGAAAAAAAGAGTTGTCATCCAAGTGTTATAGTTTGTGATACTACTGCTTCGCACTTACTGGAAATATGAAGATTCATTAATCAAAAAATAAAAGGAAAGGGGAGGTATTAATCTTGAGGGGAAAAGATCATAATAAATGAACTTCTTTGGCTTTCTTTTTAAAGGCTGTATAACTTTTATTTTTTAAAGAATTTGTCAATGTCCTGGGAATTTGTTCCAGATGAAATAGAATACAGGCAATGTCTTTGAATAGTTGAGTAACTATTTGGAAAACATTCTTAATAAGCAACTTGGATTTGGTCATGAGTTTGAAGCCTTAGCATTAAGGAGGGTTTCATTTTGTCTTCCATTATCTAACGTATTATTTCCAGTTGATGCTATCAGGAGACTTAAAAGGGTATTCATCAGTGTTCTTGGTTCATGAAAATAATAAAAAACGAATCAGAAAAGGTTCTTAGGTTTCTGTATGAGATTTTATTTTAGGTTTAGATTCAAGTCATTAGTAATTTTTTGGCTGATCAACTGTCGATATGTCTGACTATATAGTCATCTACCCCATGATCATTTGTAACTGTTGTAGCATTACTGACCTCTTATTTTGTTTACAATATCTTATTAGGAGAATGTTTCAATCACTACGGTAATAGAAAGGTAGCAGAAAGAAGATTCCTGTCCTCGAGAAAAGTGTAAAATTTTAGCCAGGGAGACAAGAATACTTTCAATAGTAGGTTTTATCAGGTAAAGTTTATGTGACAGGTATAAATTTTGAGGAGTCAGAACAGGAAGAAGTATCTTCTTTCTTACTTGCTTCAGAGAAGCAGAAAAATGACTTGACCACTAGGTGGCTTTGGGTAAAGAAATTAAGCAGTTAGCATTTCAGAAGGACTACTGCAGGTAAAGATTGAGGTAATACTAACAAACATAAAAAAAAAAGAAAAAAGAGAAGAAAGAAAGAGAAAGAAAGAAAGGAAGGAAGAAAGAAAGAGAAGAAAGAAAGAAAGAAAGAAAGAAAGAAAGAAAGAAAGAAAGAAAGAAAGAAAGAAAGAAAGAAAGAAAGAAAGAAAGGTTGAGGAGGTACTAGAAACTAAGACATATTCAAGAAAGGTCAGATTAAAAAAATGAAAGTTAAATAATTATAACAAGGTCAGTAATCCAATGAATAGAAGTTTGGAGATTATTTTCCTTAAACAGAAACACATATTTTTTCCCTTTGATATACTGGAACTTTTTATTTCATTGACTTTTTTATAGAAAGGTGGTACACAACCCATAGGACTTAGGGACAGGTGTGGTATACAAAACAGATTAGAAAAGGAAAACTGGAATTCAGGCAATGATTCTCACATGGAGAAGTTTTTAGCCAGTTAACTTTAATATCGCCTGTCTTTTGAACTAGATTATTATTAAAATTCACATTGCCTCCTTATTGTTCCACTTTCATTTTTCTCTTTAGACAAGTATAAATTTTTATATTGACATAATATATCTAGTCATGTGGACATTTTATATCGTCAAAGAGCCCTTTTAAGATTCATTATTTAAGATTTAAAGAAGAAGCTAATCTCTGGAGATTGGGGTTGTTTTTACAGGGAACTCTTAGGCTAGGCTTTCTTACAATGAAGATTAAACTATTTTCCTGAATATAGATATTACTCTTTGTTATTTCACAGCTTCAGGAAACATTTTGTAGTCTAGTCTCTGTGCGGGAAGTCTCTTAGGAAAGGTTTTTTTGTTGTTTTCTTGTTGCTATTGTTGCTGTTTTCTACAAGCTAATTATTTACCCATGTCTTTTGTTAATATAGTGGCAGGGGGACCGAAAGAACTTAATATATTTTTAGTTACAATAAGCATAATGCAAAGCATAAGTATTGTGAAGAAGACAGGAAATCTTGAATTCCAGACCACCTGATCTATAAAAAAAAGTTTAGGAAAATAATTGAATTTCATTCTAGTGTTTCCACATTCAATTAAGGAGAGATATCACAGCCTCTGTGCTTACCTTCCAAATATGTAAATGTTCTTTGAAATGTTTAAACTGCTCTGCATCTATTGTTAAGGTATTGAACTAAATAGTAAGCAGTACTATTTTAAGACTAAAAACTCATGTAGACCCCTCCTATTGTCTGTATAGTATATGAAGTATATATACATACATAGTTGTCTATATAGTCAAAGATATAGAGTTTGCTCAATCCTTCTTGGTCTCTCAGAAGTGACATTGCCACTGCAACAGATATGCCATTTTGAAGGACATTGTCAACTAAAGGAAGCAGGTGGCTCAGCAAAGACCAGCCAGATAAAGATTTGGGAACACTGCTATAAAAGTCCTTTCAATTTGAATTTAATTTAATGAATTTATTTATTTATTTGCTTCTTTATTTTTTTGGTGCTGGGGATCAAACTTGGGGCCTTGTGCTCACTGGGCAAGTGCTCTACCACTGAGCTAAATCCCCAGCCCTAAACTTGAATTTAAAAATTTCACATTTTCTACTTTAAAATGTGAGTTTTCTTTTTTTTGTGAGTACATGTTTGCAGTACATCATGTTCACCTTCCTTGTGTGGAAACAGTACGTGTACTTCTTCATTCTAATGCTCTCCCAGCTGAGCTATTTCGGCAGCCGATTGGAAACAGTACATGTACTAACACATTTTAATTCCTTCGTTCACCTCCTCCCCCATCTCTTGATCCCACTGTCATTTGAGAAAATTTATCTCCCCATTTCCTGTTATCTATCTCTTATTTTGCTCTTTATTTATAATTTTGCTTTCTCATATAACCGAAACTATGCAATATTTCAGCTTGTGTGTCTGATTTATTTCACTTAACATGGTCTCAAGGTACATCCATTTTTCCTACAAACAACTCAAGTTTATCCTTCTTTATGGCAGAGCAGTACTCTACTGTGTATAAACACCATGTTTTCTTTGTCTATTGATCTGTTGTTGATGGGCAGGCAGACCACTTAGCTATTATGAACTGTACTGCCAGAAACAGGAGTATGCATTTATTTCTGTAATATGATGTCTTTAACCCCTATGGGAGGATACCTAGAAGAAAAAATCACTGTGTCTAGTGGAATTTCTCCTTTTAATTTTTTAAAGGAATTCCACACTGATTTTTATAGTAGTTGTACTAGTTTACATTCTCAGGAACTGTGTAGAAGGTTCCTCTTCCCCCACAGCCTTGCCAGCATTTGTTGTTATTTGATTTCTTGATGATGCAATTCTTTTTGAGGTAAGATGGAATTTCAGTGTTGTTTTAATTTGCATTTCTCTAATGGCCAGTGATGTCAAACATTACTTCATGTATTTGTTGGACCTTTGTACTTTTTTTTGGTTTTTTTTTTTTTTTGGACCTTTGTACTTTTTTGTGACAAGTTTCTATTCATTTTGGTTGCCCATTTTTTGATTGGGTCTTTTATTTTGGAAGAGATCTAATTTTTTTGAGTTCTTCCTATATTCTAGATATTAGTTCTCTGCTGAAGAATAGTTGGCAAAATGTTCTTCCTATTCTGTAGGTTTTCTTTTCATGCTGTTGGTGGTTTCTTTAGCTTTGCAAAATCTTTTTAATTTGATACTATCCTATTTGTTGATTCCAGGTACTATTTCCCATGCAAACAGTTCTGTTCAGAAAGTCCTTTCTTATTTGTTGGCCAAAAGGGGCTCCTTTGTTCACAAAATTATGCAAGATTTGTAAGAAAAGGCACATTCTAAAATTGTTGGTGGGGCTGGGGATTTAGCTCAGTGATTAGAGTGCTTGCCTTGCAAGCACAAGGGCCTGAGTTCGATCCCTGGCACCACAAAAAAAAAAAAAAATTGTTGGTGACATTTTCTTATAAGATAATGCTATAATTTCAGATTTTTATCTGATAACTCAAATTCAAGATCATCTGCAGCTGAAATCTATGCTGTTTGCTTTTGGCATTTGTAAAGTTTTTCTATTGTGAGTATATGTTTTGTTACTAAATTCTTTGTTCATTCTGCACTATGGTATACCTGACTCACTTTGTCCTACTTCAAGAAAAACATGGGTTTAATAGGGGGAATGTACGAAGATTTTCTCTGCTAAAATTTACCAATTCTTTGCACACAGTAGTGTTTTAAAACAGTTTATCGCAATGATAGTGAATTAACTTATGTCTATATTGAAGATATCAATAGAATATTGAAGGTGTATTTCAATACAGGCTTTATAAGCTGTGCAAGCCAGCTCTCTGTTACTGTGGGAAATACCTGACATAATCAGTTAGGAGAAGGAAAGGTTCAGAGATTTCCGTCCATAACTGCTTGATAGCATTCCTTCAAGCCTGTGTGATCCCAGTATATCCTGGCAGGAGCATGCAGTAAAAGAAGCTGCTCACCATCTCCCCCCGGGAAGGAAGAAGAGAGACAGGAAGTAGGCCAGTGTCCTAATATCCCCTTCAAGGGCACACCCCCAGTGACCTCGCTTCTTTTCGTTAGGGCTTCACTTCCTAAAGGTTCCACCCCTCTCTGTGGCACTATAGACTAGCAAACCAAGCCTTCAACACACGGTGCTTTAGGGGACATCGCATTCAACATCCAAACTATAGCACAAGCTCAAAATGATTAAGTGATTAGCTACAAGAAAACAGCCAGAGTTAGAAATGTTTCGAAGTTTTTTTATGTAAGTGATCTGAGGTTATTATATTCCAACACCATGCTATTAGCAATGCATTTAAAAAAAAAAAAAGAAATGCTTTTGACTTATGGTGCAGGGATTTGAATGATGACTATCACTAGAACAGCACCTTTAAAATATCATCTGCTCTATGTTAGAAACAAATCGGGAAATTTTTAAAATGTAAATGTTTTTCTAGTTTCTTTGGGCAAATGATGGTTTTTGTTTCCCCAGTCAGTGTCGTGTGTGATTGTATAAGTGTATCCCATTGAATGCAAAATAGCTTTACTGGGTCAGTCTCTTTTCACAGGTCATAGGTAGATAATAATTAACTGGCTGGGGGACAATGAGAATTTATTAGCATATAATTTCTAATGAAGACTTCAAATAAATTGAAATAAGAATTAATAGAGAAATAAAATAGCTGAAATTTCCTCTGTTTTAATTCTCTAGTTCTGTAGCATGTTTTGTGATTTGCCATCTGAACATTGATCTGTATAAACCTAGTGATCAGATGAAATGGAAATGCAATAAAAGACCATGAGTCAATAGTTTACTTACAAGTTGTTAAACTCAGTTAATAGAACAGATATTTACTGAGTACTAGCAAGTCACTGAGCACCATATTAAAAGGTAAGATTTACATTCAGCTTTCCCATAATTCAAAAGAAAGCTTTCTTCAGTTTTAAAAAATAGAAATATGGTCATTAATTAGTTTTACAATCCATTTGTATGATCATTTTAATTGGGTGTAACTAAAAATGTGGCATTTATACACAGTGGCATACTACTCTGCCACCAAGAAGGATAAATTTGAGTCATTTGTAGAAAAATGGTTACACCTTGAGACCATAATGTTAAATGAAGTAACTCAGACACACAAATTTAAATATCATATGGTTTCTCTTATATGAGAAACCCAAAATATAAATAAAGAGAAATAAAAAGATACTAGGAGGTGGGGAGGTAAATCTTTTTCAAATGGGAAGGGAATCAAGAAATGCAAGGCTCTAAGAGGGAGGCAGAAAAAGGGAAGAGGATGAATAAAGAATCAAGATGTGTTATATACATGTAGCAACTCTCCACAGGGAATGTAATCATTATGTACTGCAAGCATGTACTAATAAAAAAAATGAAAACATTGTTTTGATAGTACAAAATAGTTTAATATTTTAGAAAATTAATTAAGTTGTTAGTTTTTAGGGATTTAAAACTATCTACTTCTCACTTTCTCGTAGTGATTTTGTACATATGATATTATTAACTACATGTCAAGTCAGAGTGCTTAGGCCAAAATAATCACTCTTATTGACATTGTTATTGCTACTATTTTTACAGGTGAAATATAATATACATTATATAAGTAAATTTTGTTTATATTATTTATATATGCAATGTGTGTGTGTGTGCCTGCATGCGTGCATGCATGTGTATGTGTGCATGTGTGTGGTGCTTAGTTGGGAAACTTTCTATATGCTTAATTTCTCGGGGATGTATATTTCTAGCACTTAATCATCTATCCTGTACATTCTAATCTTTTAGCTCTAAGAATCTGAAAATAACTTGTCTCCAAATATCTGCCAAGAGCAAAAGCAGAGATGTGAAACTGAATGACCTTGCTCAAAAACAAGGGCGGGGTCAGCACTCAGAGGGTGCACCAGAGTATTTGTGTTTGCTCATTCCCGAAGCTAGAAGATGAGTTTATACAGTGTTCCAGGACAGAAGTGCAGACTAGCATGGGCTCTAGAAACCTGATGTGGTCTTGGGTGGGCACGTGGGTTCACTACCTGGCTGTAGAAGATTCTAAGAGTGCAAGAGAGTGTGATGGACTTTTGGAAGAACGATGAAAAATCTGAGCTGCGTGACAGTCTAGATCTATAGGAAGTAGAAACAGAGGTAGCCCCGAAGTAAGAGTTGCATGGTCTCTGAAAATGGAAAAGGGCTAATACTGTAGTCCCACTACTCACAGGCAGCAGAAGGGCTGCAAGTGGGAGCCATCTAACTACCTTGGCTTTGAGATAAAATGCATTAAAACGGAGGTTCTTTATGCCATTCAGCCTCATTGTCATGGGGTTAAAAAGTGGCCTACATACAGGTTACTGTGGTAAGCTGCTCGTAATGCGTGAAAGATTGAGATTGTTCACTTCGCCATGGCTAGCGTTTCTTGGGATTGGTATTTTCTACTCAATGGGCCCAACGTGCTCACAGGCAAGGACTCCAATGACACCACATAACCTGTTTGAACCCACTGTGGTTATCACCATTCATTCCTCCTTCAGAACAAAGAGAAACCTCCAGAGGTGGTCCCTCTGCTTCAGGCTCCTTAGCAGCCTGCACACTCACATCTCTCTCCTCATACGGAGTGAGTCCTGACTCCTCTTCCTCCTGTCTCACAGGACAGCTTTCTTCTCGCTCTCCTGCCAGGATCCACCAGGTTCCTTCAGCCCACACACCACTGATCAGCAGCAGGTCACACTCCAGCAGCACGCGCTTCAGGATTCTGCTACTTCTGTGTCGCTTTAGAAAGAGTAATGAAAAGTGGTGGCGTAAACACTGTCAGTTTCATCCTTTCTTATACACCGAGCAACCCAAATGAGAACAAGAAAGCGCTCTGATCAGTTTAATAAGCATTAATTTAACATTTTAAAAAGTGAGAATTCTGTGTAATTGTGCAAGTAAAAGGATTCATATCAGCAGAAAAGCTCAAAAATTTAAAAGTATATAATTCTCACCCCCTCACCTCATGCCCTGTATATGTAAATCCTTCCAAAACAGGTGATGCAAATTATTGATGAGATGTTTTTGCACTAGTTGTTATAACTGATGATCCTAAATTCTCATTTAATTGCTATATTTATCCTCTTCCTAAAAGTAATTCATCATTACTGTCTTCCTACAAAACATATCTTGACTCATACACATATACAGAGAGAAAGAAAGAGAAAGAGAAAGAGAGAGAGAGAGAGAGAGAGAGAGAGAGAGACTCATTTCCATAGATTTCAGTGAGTACTATATCTTCTAGCAGTTACCTTGCAAGCTCTGTTCTTCTTGAAATGCTACTCAAAAAAGTCATGAAGCAAATATTCTTCTTACATTTATCATTTCTTCCAGTTAGGCCTGGCATGGCAAGTATAAAGACAGGAAAATATTTCACCTGTTCTGAAAGGAACTACAGACGGCTTTGTACTTTTGTGTTCCCAGAAAGAAAAATCTTCAATCAAAATACAAAAATACGAGTATTTCTCTGTGCTATGACCTTTGTTAAGGTTATTATATGCTGTGTCAATGTTCTCATAATAAAATTTCATAGTTGTGTTGGTTTGTTTTTGAGACGGGGTCTTGCTATGTTGTCCAGGTTGGACAGTAACTACTGGGCTTAAGAGATCTTTCCATCTCAGGTTGCTGGGTTGATGGGATTCGCCGTGCACCACCATTCCTGGCCAGTGCCATAGATCTTAAATAGTATTCCACAATCATATTTTTTTTTTTTCGGTTAACTATGTGTTTGTGCTGAGCTGAGAATTTTCAAAAAAATGTATGGATTAAGGACAGAAATGCTTGGTCTGTTTTTTGGAGCTGCCCATGCTTTCTGAAGTGGGAGAAAGGGATTGAGGCTTCAAGAGAGAGTTCATAATCTAAAAAATATTAGTAAATTTGACTGGCACAATTTAATAATGTTTAGTTCTGCTCAGTGAGAGATTTACGGTGGCAACGTGACAGCTAAATGTTTTTCATGTCAGTCAGTTCCTTTCAAATTCGAATGAGTGGGGATTATTACAAAGGACTTTGTTATAGCTAAAATATCTTAATTCTTCCTGAGACATTCACAGAGAGCAACAGGATGAGGAACTAGGTCTCGTCGATTAAACATCTCACATTCCTTTTCTTCTAATTCTTGCTTGAGTGGGAAATTTAAAAGAATTCACATTGTATAAAATCTGAGTATAAAATATGGCTGAGAAAGAGGGTTGATTCTGTTAAACCAATCCCATGACTTCATTTGAACACATTTTCCTAAGGCGTATGAACAAAAGTAGGAAATAAGGTTAGTAATTACTTCTTAAATTAGGTTCATGGTGACCTTGTGCAAATTCTTTTACAGTCCTGAATAAAAGCACGTATTCTGCATCCCACACTAGACAGCAATAATTACAGAAGTAATTCTGGGAGAAAAAAAAAAAAAGAAAAGAAGCAGCTTTAAGTTGTTGATTCCAGCTGTTCTCTTGAAATGAATCAGAAAATGAGCACTCCAGAGTTCTCTTAACAATAGCTTTAAAGTGAAAGGGGAATTGAAAATTAAGAGTACACAAGCTTGCAAAGTGAGGTTGAGATGATATCTGTGGTAATAGATCATAGTACTTTCCCAGCTCAAAAACGCACACTGGAAGAAGAAAATTAATTGTTTTAGTAGTCACAACCATGCAATTTTCTTCCTTTAATTTTTAATAATGATAGGTTTGCTTCGTTAATGGAAGGTTTTTTTCTTAAAAGTAAATTTTTTTGAAAATCTGATGTTTGTAGATAGCTTTATGCCAGTTGAAACAAAGATAAGGCCGTGATGCATGAGATAGGTAAATTATGGAGCAGTTATCTTTGAGAAAGCTGGATAAATTTAAGAGGGTAGTGGTTGAACCAGAGAGTCTTAAATGAGGAGAAAATGAATTTGAATTCTGGCTGGGTTGTTTTAGTAACTGGCCATTACATTTACTGAACCTCAATTTTCTAAGTTACAGCAAAGTACAACACTCATAGTTGTGTTTTAATATTGAGTTTAATAATGCCTGTAAAGTCATTACTTTTCAATAAATTTAAGATCTGGTTAGAGATTGGGGTAACCTATTAACTGGAATAGCTAGATAAACCATTTATATGTTAAATCGTGTCTTATTTTTTACCACCATAAAATCCTCCAAAGTGGCAGCCACTCTGAACCTCATGCCCAGAGGATAGCCTGGTCTGTCCTTCATAAGAATTGGAGAGAATTACTATTATTTTGCTCCCGGGTTTGAAAGAAGCCATTGTCAGTCAGTGTGGAAGCTGATTTAAGACTTTACCTTTGTTTTGGTGAACTTGAAAGCATTACAGCTGAAGTGTCTGAAAAGAAAGGGGAACGAATGGATTTTTTTAAGTTTGGGGATTAAAGACTGAACATGCAAAGGGACTGGAAGGAACAAGACAGTGCTGAAGCTCTGACACTGGATGTTCAGATTGGTTGGCCACACCTTGAGAGAGATTATGCTGGATTTTCTGCCCAACTAGATCCATGGAGCTTCCAAGGAAAGGTGCTGGATAGGAGAAGCAACTGGAGCCCATATCCCAGAAAAAGAACACCTTAGGGAAGTGGGAGTATAAAGTTTTCCCCCTATACTAATCGTGATGGAAGAGACATATTGGCTGAGATCAGAAACTTACTCAATAACATGTGCATTCTTCATGCAAGTGGGAGAAAAAAGAAGCCCTACACTTACCTTCAGGCATTGGGTGCCGCATTATTTCACTACCCAGTGAGAATGACTCAGTGTATCTCCTACTTCATTTTCAGACCACCTTTGGATCCCAAGGGAGCAAGGAGGGTATTGGAGGAGATTGTCTGTATTTACTTCTCTCAAGGCCAGTGTAGGTGTGCACTGTGTGATCTCAAGCTGGAAAGAGAAGAAAGGAGAGTATATATTATCACTGTTATTACTTCAATATATCTTAAAATAAATACGACTCCTTGATCTTCTAAACAATGGACAATGAGAATTCAATTAAAATAAATGCAGGAAAAGATAGCTCTGTAATATTTGAGAACAGAAAATTAGTTTACCCAAAGATATTAAATGTGTCTTAACTACCATCTAAGGTGTTTTGAGGCAGTTATTGATAATTGTGCTGCTTCTTTTGTACCGTAGGTTCTATCAGGTAAGTGAGAATATTATTCAAAAAATCAAGAAAGTTTTGATGAAAGAGACAAAATAAAAATTAAAAATAGCAGTCATCCCTATGGGGAAGTTAGGGGCAAATCCTCAGCTTTCTCTTTCTTTTAAGATTTAAAATAAATGTTTTTACTTTCTATCTCTCTTTTGAAGTACATCAAGTCTTTCCCTGACATCTGATTTAGTTCAAAAAAGAGCTTTTGCAAATAACTGCTGTGTAGGTACTCTTATTTTCTCATAATTTAGCTTGAATAGAAAATTGACAGATCTGGGAGAATTTAACTTTTGATTGCTCTAGAAATGTGGAGCAGCATACTGCTCAGCTAAGAAAACAGTTTCTACTACTAGAAATTAAGCATGTTATCCTGCTCAATATTTTAGGGCGAATGGAGATTTGGAACAGAAACTTCCCAAGAAGTTGAACTGATAAATTTTCCAGGGACTTGTGTGAATTATTTACTACCTGCAGGGTTTGATATTTATTGTAAGAGTTATTATGTAGGACTCAGTCCTGAAAGGGATGTTTAAGTAATTATTTCCATTTCTCCAGTCAGAGTTACATTGTACCAAAAGCATATGGAAAAGCAATGTGCAACATGTAGCAGTGTATTCCACAAGCAAATAAAGACAGTAACCCTTTCATTGATTTCCAGAATACTTCATTTAAACAAAACTGATTAGTTTTCACAGAAAAGAGATTAATTGTGTAACAGGAGATTTAGGGTTAGGCATTTGAAACTTCCACAATTAACCTTCTGTAGTCATCACTTCACAACTTGTACTGGAAACATATGAAGCATTTTAAGCACCTATGTTTAAATCATTGGCATAATGGTATTTTTTATAATTATAATCAACCCAGGTTTATTGGCTATTTATCTGAAAAACTAAGGACCACTGCCCATCATATATTTTGTATACATTGTGCCCTTTTAATTTTCAGTATGACCAGCTGCAGTTCATTTTATTAAAGATCGGAAAGGTTAAGTGAATTGACAAAAATCACCAGCTAGTAAGTACCTGAGCTAGAAAGAGAAACAAGCCCTGTATCTTCTTTAAAGATCAGTTTTATATCAGAGACCTTTACAGCTCTATGGATGATTTTTTTGTACAGTGGCAATGACTCTACTCTGTGGCGGGTAACAGTATGTATCAAGACTTTGCTCAAGTTTGCTTTGGTGTTTAACTATTTCAAGTATAAAGGAAGGAGTGATCCTGGCTACAGAAACTGTCCATAGTTGCAGGTTTACATTCCTAGCACAAACCCTGGTATTTTCTCACTATTTTTCCTCTCTCATCTATTTCTAGGCCAAGAGACAGGAAAGATCTTTTTTCTTCTGATGTGTTGTGTTTGTCTATTACTGTAGGCTGAAGCTAGATGCCACGATTAGCATGCCATTAGGTTGGATTCTTGATGTGTTAAGGTGGGAGATAAAGAAATTTGGTAAAAATAATGTCTTACAACAGTATTTTGGTTTTTCCATTAATTGTCTTTCTACAGAATCCTTTTTTGGTATTAACTCTTAAATACAATCGAGTTTATCTTTTATGCCTTCCATGACAAAGCTGAAATTTTCCCGAGCTGGTGGACACCTAAAGTCTAATTATTGAAGCATAAGGGAAGAAGAGAAGGTTAATGGTTTTAAAAATATTAGTCATTAAAATTTTCTATAATACATGTGCACATTGTGCTCCTGTCAACAGTAGTAATTTGGGTAGCCATTTAATCTTGATTGTGTTTTCAATTAAGCAGAATACCAATATGTATTTCACCACTGTATGTTGTGCATTTTAGAGGTCATATGATAGCATTTGGAGATGAAAAAATGAAATGATTAATTGCTTTAAATTCCTCAAAAACTCATAAAAATTTAAAGAGCTTCTGTAAGTACTCTTTGAACATACTCAGAATTTGAATGAACAAATCCAGACTCTTTTTTTCAGTTAGCATGTAAAGAGTCACAAGACTGTTTTCCTTACCATGCTAACAATGAGGGAAAGGACAAATAAGCAAACAAAGAGCAGAGAACTGTAAAAACAAAAGAACAAAACTAAATGAACTAAATTATAAAAAGCAGTTAGTGTCTAAGAAAGGAGAGGCCCAAATCAGCTCTGTGCTTTGCCAATCAGTGGGAACAGGGAAAATCCAATATAGATGAGCGTAAGGTGGAAAAGCCAAACACTTTTTGGTCACAAATGGGCTGGCATGCCAAACAGAATCCTGAGGCGCCTGAGCTCAGAGCAGGTCAGCGTCCGCTTGTCTTTGCTTCCTCGGGGGAATCTTCAAACAGCACAACAGAGTAGAGTGGTAAAAGGTAGGGTCGTGTTTGGATTGCTGAGAGAAAGCTCCTCTGAGGTTCCCATGGTCTGCTTTACATGCAAAGATTCACTTCTTAAAGCTCGTGTCAGGGCAGGAGAATAGAGAATTTCCTGCTTATAAGCTATGGAAAGGGCAGATGAGTTTTCCCCGAGGAACTCTTGAGGGTCACCAAATGTAGCACACACTGCTGAAAGACTGGAGGCAGATCTCAGGTGCTGAGGGAAATTCTGCCAAGTTTCTCAAGCCTTCATCAGGTGCATTGCAAAGTTTGGGTGGGAGTATCAGGGTGAAGAGTGGTCCCTCAGAAAACTGGGGGTGCAACTCCAAGCCACGAAGCCTAGGTCGATCTTCTGATTCTCAGAAAGCCATACCCAGCTCGTAAAAGAGAGAAAGACTGAGAGATTGGGATACAAAGAAGGAGCACTTGCTCCCACCACTCCTTTTATACATTTTTCTGGAATTCCTAATTAGGAAGAAGAAACGAAAGGCACAGAGTTTAAAAAAGAAGAAATAAACATTTTGTTGTTCTCAGATAATGTGACTGCTATATGAACCACACATGAAAATTTTAAAGAACAATAGCACCCCCCAAAAAAAAAAACAAAGCACAAAATCTAGCTAACAATGGAATAAGAATCATACTGCTTAAAAGTAGGGATTTGCCTGACCTACATTAGATGGTATTAGCTCACAAGAGCTGATTGTTAAATTTTTAGGAATTTCGTGTGCAAGTTGTAAAACACAGAAATTAATAAAAGTTGAACTTAGTTTAAATAAACTATATTGCCAGCGAAGGCAAGTATACTTACAAGTTATCACTTCTTAATAGGTTGTTAAATTTTTACTGACATCTGTGATGTTGAAGATGTTTACATCTATTGTCTTTAAATGAGGGAAATACTTTTTTAAAGTGTGGTACTGTGCCTATCATCCCAAGTTGGTCTTCAGTGACGTCCATTGGTAACTGGAAATCTGCTATAATACTTAAACCATAACATTGGCAAACAATATCATTAAGGCTCTTTTTAACAATATCATTGAAGCTCCTTTTTTTCAAAGTGCTTGTTACTAGCCACAGCAGCACAACAGACTATACAAAACTAACCATATTTCTGTAGAGTAGAACTGAATAATTATATATATAATTTTAAATCTAAAACATCAAATGCTTAGATATAAAATATGAAACATGTTCACGATCTCTGTAATGCAAAAGAAATAGAAAATAGAAAGATAAAAGGAGCAAAATGATGTGCTAAACTAAAATAGGCCTCAATAAATGGGATCACAGATTGTACAGGCACACAATTAAGATTTTTATTATCCCCAAGTTAGTGTAAATATTCAACACAATCTTAATTAAGATCCCACTTGTTATATTAAAGATATTGACAAATTTGTTCTGAAATTTGAACTGAAATATGAAAACCTAAAAAGACTAAGAATATTTTAAAATATTTTGATAGAACTTTTAAAAGATTAACAAAGTTAGAGGACTGTGTTCTTTTTCAAGATATATAAAGCTAGAGTGATGAAGATTGTAAGGTGTCAAATAGGAATAGACAAGTAGATAAATATAAATACCAGGAGTAGACACAACATATGTGATTAGTTGTTCTTTGGCAAGCACTAGCCATAAATGCAAAGTGACAAATCAGATCCCATAAAAGCTGAGGTTTTCCTGTTCATCAAAAGATAACATTACGATGGAAAATCATAAACTGATAAAATTTCAATTCATATGTTCTTAAAAAGGACTTCTGTGTTGATTATCTGTAACAGTGATGGCGAACCTACAGCAGGCATGGTGCAGTCTGCTGATTGTTATCATTGAAAGCTCTAAAAGTTTCCCCATCACTGATCTATAAGAACTAGAAATGAACAATAAACTGATAGATGATGTAATTGAACTACTTTCACAAGATTTGAACAGATGGTCCATCAGAAAGATATTGGATAATCGATAATCTTATGACAAGGGAATGAGCATGCTTGGGCAGCAGGATAATGTGAATTAAAATCCACAGTGTCAGACCATCTCAACCAATTAGAAAGTGTAACATAAAAAAGAATGATTATACCATCCAAGATTGGCAAGGATGTGGAACAAATGAAACAGCTGTACAATGTAGAAAACTGAATTGTCAAAATGGCTTGGGTGAATTGTGGCAGTTTCTTCTAAAGGTAAATTTACATCTATTGTGATTCCTATTACAAATTGATCGTATTAGTGAAAAATGGTTAGAGGCATTAAACAAACCAACATTCATGTTTTGGTAAAATTTTATTTACAAAGACACATGGTGGGCCAGATTTGGTCCACAGATAGTAGTTTGCTGATCTTTCATGCACACTTCATAGAAATTCTATTGTTATAAATGAGAAAAAAATTTAAAATGACCAAAAGCATACTGGCCATGCCAGATTAAGATGATCAAAAACACAAGTATTACAGCTGGGAGTATAAAATTTGTACAATTATTTTAAAGAATAGTTTGGTAGTTTTCTTGAAGGTTTAATATAGAGAGAATGGATCTCAGATAGCTTAGATATATACTTATTTTTCATAAGATACTGCTAGAAAAATTTCCAATGTAAATATACCATTTTACACTCATATCAGGACCAATTCCCTCACAGAACAATTCCATTCCCAGGGGAACAGCACCCCTAGGAAGACTACATTATTTCAAGAGATCCTGTTCTCTAGAGAAATGAAAGCATTTGTCCACAGAAAGACATGTGCAAGAATGCCAATAGCAAATGCAATTATAACAACTAAAAAATGGAAACAACTCATTGGCCCTTTTACATAAAAATATTGAGATAAAATATTTGGCAAATCCATACATTGGAATACTGATTACCAATTTGAAGGAAAATACAAAGTGAGTCTTTGCATCTTGGAACCAAAAGGGCAGAATCAAAAGACCATTACAAAACCCCAAGCAGAAGATAAAACTATCTGATAATGTAAATCAGAAATACTTGCCTCTGTTGAGGCGAAGTGACTAGAATACAGAACATTCTGATTCTTGTTTGGGTCTGTGGTGTGGAGCTGTACACAATTACCGAAATTCACTGAAATGAAATGAAAACCAGGGATGTGATGGCATGTAAATTATATCTCTCTTTTAATAAACAGTAAAGAGATAATATTAACAATGACACATTCGTATTCCTTGAAAAATATTCTGATTTACTATGAACAGCTAACTTATTCAGGCAATAGCTGTACTGTATACTCCTGGAATATATATATTATATATATAGATATTCCTGGATAAAGGACCATTTACTTGCTAGTTTTGGTTTTCATGTCAGTCTGTTTTATGGCATAAAATAACATCTAAAATATATCATCCATATTTGTGGAGGTTTCAGCAGTGGAACAACAACTTATCAAAAACCATTAAATCACCTTACTTTTATATTATAGTTTGAGATTTAAAGGCAACTACCTTGTATTCTCATTTAAATCTTGATATATCTGTAAGATATCAGCATATCCATTTTGCGGGTTAAAAAAAAAAGCTAGAAAGAAGTGAGGGAGTTCTCCAAGACTCTAAAGTTATTACTGTGAAGAACTGGAACTTGAATGCTTTTATTATGTCCTCGTTAGTTTGTTTGCTATGCCAGCACACTGTAAACTGGATGGCTTAAAGAAAAAAATTATTCTTCACAGATCTGAGGCTGAGAATTCAAAGTCAAGGCACTGGTAGATTTTGTGTCTGGGGAGGACACTCTTTCTGGTTTGCAGATAGCTCTTTTCTCCTTGTATCCCACACGATAGAAAGAGAGAGAGAGAGACGATTTTTTCACGGTTTTTCTTATGAGGGCATTGATTCTATTCAGTGAGGGAGCAACCCTGTGAACCAATTATGTTCCAAAGGCACAGACATTCAGTTCATAGCAGCTTCTGACTACAGAATTTTGCTACTATAATTTACATGATACCTATTTGTTATGACTAACTGCCACAGATCATATCTTGGATTTTTAGCTACTAAATTGTATGTGAGTCTGTTTCTATATCAGAATTTTCTCTAGTTTTTCTTGCAAATCACCTAGTGATTTTTGTCAGCCTATTTATAAGAGGAGCAGAATGTTAAGACAATTAAATTCTGTTTTGTAAAAGAAAAATAAAACAACGCAGAAGGGGGTTGTCTAATATATACTGCTAAATACAAAGAGCTGAAAGTAAAACAAGAGACATTCCAAAGATTGATGTGAGAGAATGACAGTTATAATGTATTATATATGGATTTTCAAATCAGTGATGCAAATTAATGATTATTAAAGTATATATCCAAAATAATTTGATAAGAAGTCAAATTTAAATATTTTATAGCATATATGATTCAACAGATAGAATAATGATAATAATGTTTCTCTTCTAATGCAAAATGTTTTAAGCACCTATGAAAAAATATGAGACTCAGATTGTAGTTTTCAGCTGGAATGACAGGTAGGTTCTGTTTGCATGTCACCCCCAGTTGCTGAGTGTCTGCTTGGATGACCATCGTGAGAAGGATTCACCATCCTTGGTTGGACTTTCTGAAAGTGTCATTAAATGGGCTCAGGATAGGAGATGGGTGACTTTCATACCACATTTTGGACATTCCTTGACTATAGCTTTAGCAATTTCCAATCTGTAAAGAGCGTTTAAGAAGGACGTTCACCCCATCTCTTTAATATTTCCATACTTACCTCCAATCGTATGTGACTAAAAACCAAACAATTGCTGGTCAGTGTCTAATGTGCCTACAAAGTGAGAAGATATGGTAGAGTAGGCAGTAAATATAGATGTGTAGTGACAGACATACTGCAGTGTCGATCCTTGTCCTGTTTAGTTTAAGACCTCCCTGGAATCTGTCCTAACACTTAGGTCGCACAGCGGTGTCTCTATCTCACCACAAGCAAATAGTTTATTCCCTGCCCCAGATCTCTCTGTCTGCTTATCTGAGAAGCTTTCTATAATTCTATCCTTGCTCTACTTTCAGTGTTAAAAATCGCATAACACCTCGAATTGTGTCCATTTATCTGATACGTTAAATAGTTTTAAGAGGAAGAAAATGTTATTCCAGAATCTTGTTAAAAGCAGAAAAAAAATTAAATGTGCAAGTAATCAAAGAAACAGCTTTCTTTCTTAAATTCAGAGTGACTCTGAATTTCAAATCTCTAATTCTTAGCCCCAGTCAGAGCGTGCACTGGCATGCAATCAACAGACACAATATAAGCAAAATCAGAGTAGCACAGATATCCAGGAGCACTTTGAAGGGATATGCACTGAATATATTGAGCTAATTTTAAACAATTCTACTGCTCATTATCCAACTGTTCTGATAAGTCTTACAGTAGAATCTCTGCGCTCAGTCACTTTAGGTCCATGAGGCTTAAAGTGAAGTGTGACTCTTCAAATACTAGGCACTTTTTCATACATTTATTTGCTGTTTGTACCTCGTCATCTGAGAAGTGTCTGTTCATTTCAGATGCCCATTTCTGGATCGGGTCTGTAAGTTTGGGAGGGGGATGTCTGATTTTTTTGAGTTCTTTGTATGTTCTAGATATTAGTCCTTTGTCTGAGGAATAGCTGGTAAATGTTTTCTCCCATTCTGTAGGTTGTCTTTTCACTCTGCTTTCTTTTGTTGTGCAAAAACTTTTTAATATGATGTGATCCCAGTTGTTGATTCTTTGTAATATTTCCTGTGGGATCAGGGTTTTGTTTATTAAGTCCTTGCCTACACCTATGGCTTCAATAGTTTTACCTATTCTGCCTTCCAGAAGATTAAGTGTTTCTGTTTTTATATTTAGATCTTTGACACAATGGATCTTTGATCCATTTTGTTTTTATATTCAGATCTTTGATCCAGTTTAGTGCATGGTGAGAGATATGGGGTCTAGGTTCAACCTTTAGAATGTGGAAAGCCAGTTTTCCCAGCACCATTTAGTAAAGAGGCTATCTTTCTTCCAGTGGAGGTGTTTGGACCCTTTGTCAAAGGTAAGGCAGCTGAGTGTATTTGGAGTTGTTTCTGCATCTTCTATTCTGTTCCATTGATCCTTGGGTTTTTTCTTTTTTGCCAGTGCCATGCTGTTTTGATCACAGTAGCTTTGTAATATGACTTTTTACTGGAGATTGTGATGTCCACTGTTTTTCCTTTGTTGCCTAGAATTGATTTTGCTAGTCTAGATCTTCTAGGTTCATATGAATTTTATGATTTTCTCTAGTTCTATGAGGTATGCTGTTGGTATTTTGATTGCAATTGCGTTAAAATCTGTATAACAGTTTTGGAAGTATGGCAATTTTCACTGTACTGGTTCTGCCTATCCAAGAACAAGGAACTTCTTTCTATTTTCTGATATACTCTTTGATCTCCTTTTTCAGCATACTGCAGTTTTCAGTGTATAGGTCTTTCACTTCCTTTGTTAGATTGATTCCTAAGTATTTCATTTTTATTGATGCTATTGTGAAAGATGTGGTTTCCCTAATTTCTTGCTCAGTGAGTTTGTTATTCGTGTATAGCAATGCTGTTGATTTTTAAGTGTTGACTTTGCATCTTGATATGCTGCGGAATTTGGTTATTAATTCTAGGAATCTTTTGGTGGAGTTTTGTGGCTTCCTGTGTAAAATATGATGTCATCAGCAAATGATGAATGTGATTAATATGTATGACAAATAGGTACTAATAAAAAATACAGTTATAAAAAAAGAAATTCAAGAATAAATAAACAAATAAATAAAGCACTAAGCAACCTTTCAATTAGAAGTAATGGCTATTCTGATAGTTCCTTATCACACATCCTGCTCCATAGAATCCAATAAACATAAAGTCGGAACAATCAGTTGAAGTATAAAACTGCATTGAGTACTGGAGAAAATTTTTGAATTTTTTTTTTATTTCTTGGATGAAAGATTTGTGCTGGTATGATTTGCATAGCCCCAAAGTAAATGCTGAACCTCTTGCATGTAACCATGTAATCCTGGGCTTTACAGTCTCTGTGGTGTTCAACTAAACATACCAATCTCCACCAAGACTCACTGCAAGTCGCTGCTAATTTGAGATAATTGCGTCAACAGGAAAAAGAAGTCAATGAATTTTTTCCATTCATGGTAAACCTTTTATCAATCTTAATATTTTTCAGATGTGCTTGTTGAAAAAATGTTTTATTTCAATATGGTTTATTTTTGACCATTTTTCATTTTTAAAGGATAGAAATTAACAGTGATATGGGCATTTCTTGTATGATTAGAGAGAATAAAAAATACATAACACTCCAGGATTTTTCTGAGGATCAAAAAATCTACTGAATGGGAAATTAAATGTAAAGAAAAATTTTTTGACCTGAGATTTGATCCTGGGAAACGGGGTCAAACTGTCACCACCAAAGCTGTCAGGGTTTATGAGCAAATTTTACAAAACTGAAAATAACCAGAACTATACGAGCAATTCATTTGTGGATGTGCACTAGCATATGTCTTGTATTTGAGTAGTCCTTTCTTATACCAGTATTTGTCCTTAGTAACAGGTGGAGGCCATTATTCTCATTTTACAGAAGAAAAAACTAAAGACAGAAAATAAATTATTTGAAATGAGTTCTGGGTCTCAGGACTCAGTTTTCTTGATTCGAAGTCTCTGTTCTTTCTCTTATACCAGACATGCTCTTAAAACTACACAAGCAGAATTCTCTTTGGATAGAAGCCTTTTGTAATTTCACAGGCATAGAAGAAAGCCTCAGTCATCTAAAACATTTATGTACAGATTTTAATGTTATTTGTGATCATTTCCTCCTAGCATCTGTCTTGTTTGAATAATGGACCAAATAAGTCAAACCAGCATCTAAACTCAGACAGCTGGTGCTCGTTTGAGAGAAGTTTCTGAGTGAGAATCTGCCCTGTGCTAGAACGCACTCACCCATGATGAATGCTCCCAAAGGACTCTTACTCAGCAGCTACTGGTCGAGTTTGTTCCTCGTGCACTGTACTGGGCTTAGAAAGTAAGGAACTTACTCTCCTTAAGCTTCTTACTTCTCTGAGAAGGGTCTTGAGCATGCAGAGGTATTATGAGATTTGCATTACAAAATCTAAATCGTGTCACTCTTTTAGAATGCATAATGGTGGACGGCTTTGTGTATAGCTGAGTGATCACTTAGGGTGGGTGATATTGTAATATTCCAGATAACTGTAATGAGTCATGGAGAGAGGAACGGAGGTAGGGATGATGGGAAGAGGGTGAGTTTGATGGGTATTTACATACTGTAATGAGGGGGTTCTGTCAATTCCTGTTGGGCTGATTGATGAGGGGAACCAGGGAAAGACATGGGTTGAAGATCACGCCTGGATTTCTCTCTCGAGCAGCCACAGTGGTGATGGTGATGTCATAAGAAAATCAGGTGGGACTGGAGCTTTTTAATTATTTTTCCCAAAATGTAATGAGGGACCTTCAAGGACTTCATGGAAAGACTTAAAAGCATTTGTGTTTGTTTGCTCGCTTCCCTTTTGGATGGTCAGAGGAAATATAATAATGCATAGCAGAGAAATTTTTCACAGTTGAAGTTAGATATAACCAGTGCTGCAATTGTGTGAACTCTGTCCTGTCTCACCAATGGCAAAATTTCATGCCTGTCATGTCGTGGTGTGTCATAGAGCCAGTCCACTGGCAGAGGTTTGTTCTATTTACCAAAAGCATTTGTAGCTTGAAATTGATTTGTTAACTTAATGCAGTGACCGGCAGGCATGCTAGGAATAGGAGGTGAAGTGAAATGCAGGGCCCTGGGTGACGGGCTGGAAACTTGGGATTCTTCCAGGCTGCACACATGTGGCTTTCTGCATGTTGCCTGAAGAACCTCAGAACATGTGTCACTTGCCCTCTTCTTACTGTGAAATGAGGGCAGCTGCACCTGTGTCATGCTACAGGCAGCCACCCTGGAAGGGCAGGAGGCCTGTGGTTTGACCATATCTCAGCATGTGGGGTTACCAGACTCAAGTTAAAAAATAGTACATGTGATTTGGGCTAAATTAATCCTTTTGTTTGAATTATCAGTTTTAAATATATTTTACTGGCTCCTTTAAATACTTCCTTCGTTATAGGAAAATATGAATAAGGATTTTATAGCTACATATATTTCTACTATGATACTTAATTCTCAAATCCACACTGAGACCTAGGCAATAAAGGTAGCTCATTTTTAAAGATAAGTACATAAACATCAAGCGTTTCAACGACTTGCTTGAGGTCATTTTATAGTTCTCAATATAGACCTGACTGAAGTACAGATCTGAACATTCACAGCAACTAGTAGAACAGGGTCATTTTGTCTCCTAGAGGACATTTCTTAATGTCTGGACGCATTTGATCGCTGAAGCCTGAGGGTATGGTGCTACTGGCATCTAGCTGGTAGTAGTCCTGGATGCTGCAAAACACACCATGGTGCACATCCCCTCTCCATATGCACACTGCAAAGAATTATTTAGCCCTAATTTTCGTAATGCTGGAGCTTGGGATTCACCTAGGTTGTGCCTAGATCAATGCTGGTATGTAATTCATGAGCTATATTTAGGGAGTTTTGCTTTGTCCCTCATTTTGTACCATCTGCGATTTCTGGGAAAAAATCTAGTAGATGCAAAGAAGGGGCCACATAGCTACTTAAGAAAATAGTAGATGTACATTGCTAGTTTCATATTCCAGGAAAAATGTGGGAATAGTATTCTAATATTTTATCATTGTTATATAATGTTTCACTTAACTCTTCTGAAGTTAATTAAACCTCACCAAAGAATAAAAATGATCTAGCAAAGTCTGTAAAAATAGTTGACTCCAGGCAACACAGGATGCTAGAATCTATAAGTATACTAAAATTCATACATATAGAATACATACAGATGCATATATGCATGTATACATACATATACATATTTATGCATAGGCACACTCAGATAATTTTATTTTAGACACATAGTGGATATAACTCTTTTCTCAGAGAGTTACTGATTTATCTGAGAAAATTTCAGTCATCTTTAAACATGTGCATGTATAGCAAATTAAAAATTTGCAGTATGAATTAGCAAGGGGTTCATTATTGAAATCACCCAATGAAATTCCAAACTTCACATTTAATAGAGGGTACCAAGATGTCAAAATCAATTTTTTCATGGAAAACATCAAGGACATTAAAACTACAAATCCTCTGTGTAAGTGTCCGATTAAAAACATATTATGAGACTTTAAAATTTAACTATAACTCCAACTTGGAGGTCTCCCTGCCCAATACAATAAAAATAGTCTTTAGAATTGGTACTTTTAGATAGAAGTAATTATTTTTTAAATTCATAATTCCATAGGATTTCAGCAATAAAATTATTTGCCTTTTTAAAAAAATTTTTCACATGAACAAAATAACTGCTCTGGAAAGGGATATAGAAAGAAATTAGCAAGGGGAAATATTCTGTTCGTGCAAGCACTTGGAAATTGGTCTGCAGAATGCAGGGAAGAGAGTGAAACCAAGCAGGATCCTGAAGGATCATTGATACTGGGTACCTGGCTACAGCGCCACGCATACAAAAACATGTACGATGTACCTCCGTCTCATAAGCAGACAATCTTAGATAGAAAAGGAGAAATATTAAATCCATAAGAGAAAAATAAAGGTTAAAGAATAAAAAATATTTTGTAGCTGAATTAAGAATAGTTTTATATCATTTGACTCTTGAGTTGAACTTTATAATTTTATATTGTAATAGATGATAGAACAAGGAAGAAAATAAACAATTACACATCTTCATCTATGATGAGATCTTAATTGAGTTTTAAACTTTCATTTATTTATTTTTAGCACCGATAATTGAATCCAGGGTCTTCGCACTAAACCATATCCCCAAGCATTTCTTATTTTTTATTTTGAGACAGGGTCTGGCTGAGTCGCTAAATTGTGCAGACTGGTCTCAAATTTGTGATCCTGCTGCCTCAGCCTCCCACAGTGCCAGGAATACAGGCGCGTGCTACAATAATTGCTATTCCGTTAGCCTCACAGACCTTCCCATGTTACCTATGTATTCACTGACTATCTACATTGTTGCCTCCTGTGCTTTCCAACAGTCCTCACCCCGTGGCATACTCTTCTTGCTTACCCTCAAGATGTGAACTCCTTTAGGGCAGGATGTCTTTCCTTTTCACTTCTGCTTTCCAAATGTCTTAGAACCATGCTACAATATGCACAGTCTATGAGATTCGTTTGAAACAAATGAGGAGGGTCGCCCTGCGCAAGCTCTGGATAAAGCTTCTTTATCCTTAAAAAATGGATAAAAACTTCCTTTTCTTATGACACAGTACATTGTATACACCAAGTTAACAGTGCAGGCAGAAATAGTCTTCTGAGACCAAGTGCAGAGTCATGTTGGAGCCCTGAGTCACTTTCAAGAAAACATTTTTGTGTTTTTAAAAGCACGTAAGGTTTCTGTGGAACACATTCAGTTTCAGCCCTTCTTGCTCACTAGAAGTGCTTTGTATTCTGAGAAGTGATGTATGTAAATTGAAATACTGGAAAATGTGAGTAATAATGCATCTATCTTTGGAAGTTTCCTCTTTACCTTATTTACTGCTTGCTTGGAGTGAATGTACCAGTTTGAGAGTTGTACACAAGCAAGTATTTAGTAAAGCTCTGTTGTCTTTGTGTAGAATCACCCTGGTAATAGAAGTATTTTACTTCATTTTGCCCCTGTGAAAACAACCTGAGCTCCTTTTTCCCCGTAACCTCAGAATAGCAATCACTCGCCCTGCATCAGGCAGGTGGAGAGCTGGGTGTTTAGAGTTGCTGCCTGCCCCAGGTATTGTTAGCTAGAGTTGTGGGCCATTTCTCTGTCCTTTAGACACCCTTGAGAGCTACAGATGTAAGGCCTGCAAAAATGACTGGGAACTCAAGTTCTGGCAACTCTCGACACAGGCGGTACAGATGAAGCTGAAACTATTGAAGGGACATAGGTTCTCAAAATCAGCAGTCAGGAGTCATTAATGTTCATAATTGTTTCCACACGGCTCTACTGTTTGTAAGTTCAAAACTAAATTCCCCTTCCAGTGGGGGCCTGAAATTTCAATGTGGCACCAGTATTCAAAGAATGAGCAGAGAAAACCAGCTACAGTGAGATGCTGACCAGAGGATGCTCGGCTGTCTGGTATCACTAACAGTCATCCTTCAGAGGAAAGCTTGCATGTGGTTCAGTTGAGACAATACCTGACCTTTCATAGGGGTTTATGACACACACACTCTTAGTTGCTTCCTGATATACATCGACCCTTTTCACTTTATCGTGCCTAGTGTCTGCAGCAAGCTGCAGAGGGTGGTAGGGGTGATCAAAGTGGGATGGAACGGATTCCTGTTCCCAAGGAACTCATAAAAGTGGCAGGTGGTGGGTGAACAAAACATTCAGATCTGCAAAGGTCACTGACGACAGCGCCACCTATGTAAAGTAGCAAGAGAAAACAAGTGGAACTCTGGAACAAATGGTACAATTGTAAAAGTCTTAGGAGTGTAATAAAGTATCTCAGGAATCTGTTAAGCACTGGTCATTATTTCAATGTTTATTTTCAATATTCAACTTTTAAATTACTCTAAGTCCACTGAAATATAAATCTTGTTCTGTGTTTCTTTGAAGATGATTTTGTATGTTTTGTATGTTGAGAGCCTGCCATTTACCTCAGGAAAGCAAACAAGAACACTGATAAACCCTCTTGGAATCCGTACATACAGACAGAGGTTTACTAAACTTTCCTACATAAAAAGTTATTGGATTTTATTTTACCAAATTGTATCTTAAGTTGTTGAATTAGTTAAGAAGGACACTTTCTTCTTTAAAATAAATTCAGATATCACAAAAATCTTGCTATCAGTGTTGGTCCATACAGTCACATAACATAATTAATGTTTGTAGGCAAAAAAATCTTTTTTATTATTTGCTGAGAACATGTATTGGTACATTGTATACATAATGATCACATCCATCATAGTTAATTTGTACCTGTACATGATATATCTTGGTTCCCCCTTCCCTCCTTATTTGCAATAGTTTTATTACATTTTTCCATTTTTCCTCTTTTTCTTTTCCTTTCTTTTCCCCTCCTTCCTTTCCCCTTCCTCCCTCTGTAGTTCTCTTCAAATTTGGATATTATCTTTCTTTTTCATGGTATCTATTATACCTTTTTGTCTGTATTTACACTTATGGTTTCTCATATTAGAGAAACAATCTGATATGTACTTATACAGTCTGATTTATTTCACTTAAGAGTATGTTCTTGAGGTGCATCTATTTACCTATAAATGTCTCAAGTTTGTCCTTTTATATGGCAGAGATAAACTTACTGGAAGACAGAGTAGGAAGAACTCTTAAAGACATAGGAGTAGGCAAAAACTTTATGAAGAAAATTCAGACTGCACGAGAAATAATACAAAGAATCAGTGGTTGGGATCACATCCTATTAAAAAGCTTTTGCACAGCAAAATAAATCACCAGCAGAGTGGGGAGACAACCCACAGAGTGGGAAAAAATTTTTGCCAGAGGTTTCTCAGACAAAAGTCTAACATCTAGAATATATAGAAGTCAAAAAAATCAGACATCCCAAATTTAGAGACCCAATCCAAAAATGGGGATCTGAAATGAATAGACATTTCTCAGATGAAGAAGTACAAATGGCAAATAAATACATGAAAAAGTATTCAACATCACTGGTCATTTGAGAGATGCAAATTAAAACAAAGCTAAGATCCATCTCACTCCAGAAAGAACAGCTATTATCAAGAAATCAACTGATAACAAATTCTAGTGGGGATGGGGGAAAAAGGCAAGAAATCTTAAAACATAATCTTTTTGCTAGTTAGCCCTGAAGTTGTTTTAAAAAGAAGAAAAAACTTCCCTCTGAAGGGATAAAATTATAGTGTTTTAAATACCAGAACACAACTAAGTATAATAAAAAGGAATCATATTATCTTGGAACTTCAATGGATCTTAGTAATTACTAATTGAAAAATCAGTTTTTAATTAATGATAATGTATGGATTCAAGAAGTTATTGTAAGTCCAGTAATTACTAAATTAGGCCTTTAAAAATTTCTTGAAACCTATACCAGTTGTGGCTTTAAATGACGAGCCTGTATTAACAATCCTAGAGCTCTATAAAGGATTTGAACCAAAAGCTCATGTCACTAATCTTGACATCTGGTGTCATTCCCTTTTCTCCTCTTTCCCCCTTCAGTGAGATACTAGTTGTCATCATTTCTTGATATGAAAGCTCTTTCTTTGTTCTGTTCTACAGTGGCTTTGGGACTGATTGGATCACAATTCTCGGTACTCTAAATTATCATCTGCTAGAAATAGTATTACAAACACCAGAATCAATCACTCGTGGAAGCTCTGAGCTCTTTTTTTCCCTAAATTACGCTCTCTTTAATGTGTAAAATAATCTGCTAGACGCCGCTTTTTAGTATACGTGCTGCCAAAGCTTTTGTTTCCTTCTCAGCTGCAGCAAGCTATCTGTTGGCCTCCTGTGGTCTCATGGAAACTGAAAGAGAAGATAAAGTGTATTTTTATTAGCACAGAGGTAAAATCAATACTAACAATACTTACCATTTATTGAGCACCTGGTAGCTGTTGATTTGCATATTAGTTGTTTCACATTATATCTGTTCTTATTTTAAAGAACTGCTAAGTAACTATTATTGTCCCTGCACTACGAATTAAGAAAAGGAAGGTCAAAATAGTTAAATGGCTTGCCATAGTAACATAGGTTAATGTTTAAGTTAATATTCACATCTGGTCTACCTTTCTCAAATACTCTGAGTCTTTTCACCAAAACTTCTGCATTTTTACGCATTTTATTAGCCGTACTAACAATAAATGACAAACGCCATGCAAAGGCTACTATGTGCCAGGGTCTGTGCTGAGCATATTCTCTGCATTCTTACAAATCTCATTTGTCCAATATGCATTCGTGCCATATAATTGGTGTCAATGATTAGACTGGGTCATACATAACACTTATCTTTTTTTAAATTTTATTTTACTGGTACATCGTAACACTTATCTTGAGATTCAATCACCAATTAATAATGACATAACTTAATCTTTATTTCTATATTGCTGCCTCCTAGTAACATTATCTAAAACCATGACCTAGTAAGCCGTGACCTACATTCTAATCTATTCCCATTGCATTTAGATTTAGTGGTTTATACCCTCCCTAGTCCATGTTCTTTTGTGACACTGAGCCGACATTTCTTACATTTTATTTTCCAAATGAACTTGTCCAAAATGAACTTCTAATTTTCTTTCTTTGCTCAAACTTCTTACCTTCAGTAAAATTTCCCTTCATAGGCCTTTCCCAGTATGGAGCTATCTTCCTTTTTCTTGTTCTGATAGCATTTCTAATACACTGTCTAATGGAATTCATGATTTTGAAATTATGCTGCTGAGTACACACACACACACACACACACACACACACACACACCCAATATATGCTTGAAATTCTTAAGAAAAAAAATTTGGCCGTCAGTGTGGTTAAGCATTTGTGCATCTACTATGGTCAAAATGATCAAATATATACATATACTTTTAAAAAATACCCTGAAATGTTTTAAAATGTTTAAAAAATTCATTCCATTCACTTTTTATTAACTATTTAATTCTTCTTCTTCTATTTCATAATTTCTAAATATTACGCTGATTGCTCTTTTTTTTTTTTTTTGATGTAATTTATCTTCAAGGTTGATTTGGTGCAGTTGCTGATAGGATAAATTTGACTAGTATTTTTTCACTATACTAATTAAACTGCCACTATATTGCATACTTTTATCCAAAACTCATATGCGAGTAAATGCCTTCCAGAAGTATTTCGATGACTTATTACAACTATATCATATATAATAACAGACAAACACCAATGTATTTTGCCAGTTACATGAATATTGAATAATGATAAATCTATGCAACATTTCCTTGGAAGATCAGAATGTCTTTTTTTCTACCAAAATTTCCATGATTGTATGCTTAATTGCACTGACTTGAAAAGCATAGTTTAAATCATAATACTTGTATTTGCATAAAGTTACAAAATATCCTTGGAAAATATTGTATTATTGCTTAGGACACTGTCCAAACATCAGTCACCCATTTTCAGACTATTCATTACAAGTTTCCATAGAGTCATATTTTCCTTACACTTGGCATAAGAATAAAAAGAGAGAAAGAAAGTGAATGGCAATAATAACACAGAGGTGGAAAGGTAGAAGAAGATTAAATTTTTAAGTGTAATAAACAAGATACAGAAGTTTAAATATCTCATGGTTTGTCTTACATAAGAAACCAAAAATCTAAATAAAGAGCAAAATAAAAATAGGTAATCGCAAATAGAGAAATAGAGCTTTTGTAGAAAGGAAAGGGACCAAGAGATGAAGGAAAGGGAGAGAGAGAGAAGGAAAAGGGGATGAAAAAATAATTAATATGCATTATGCACATGTATCAACTCCCCTTGATGAATGTAATCATTATGTGCTATAGACATGTACTAAATAAAAATAATAATTAAAAATAAATTGTCCTTTGATTCTAACACTAGAAAATGGTAAAATAATCAATTTGTATTACACTCCAATAATACAAGAGGATATATTCTAGAGTAAATAACAGAAATGAAAGAACTTTCATCTGACAGTTGGAAAAATAAAACAAATTTAAAGGTGGGGAAAATGAAATTAACTTTTTTATTCTTTACAAAGCATAAATGAAACAAAAGAGAGAATGAGTAAAAAGATGGCTAAACAAAACTGAAATTATAAATGATGCTAATATATATATATATATAAATTACATTTTAAGCTAAATGTCAAATACCTGATTAAAGAAAACAGACTGTCAGTCCGTATAAAAGAAAAAAAAAAACTCACTAGATTCTGTTTGTAAAAGAAATATAAACTGGAGCAATGGGAAGTAAAATAATTGAAAAAAATTTATGAAAATATTAACCCAAACATTTATTGTATATCAGATAAAGTAGTCTTTAAAATGTGAAACCTTATTAACAATAATGAAGGACACGTCCTCTGGGAAGATATCTCTGTTTAAATCTGTATAACCTCAATAAACTGGCTTGAAAATCAGTACAGCAAAGAGTCACAAGAAGAAATGAACAATTCCACAATTGTAAGGAGAGATGTTAACGTATCTCTCTCAATAGCTACCTGAAAAAGTAATGAGATCATAGGAGAAGTGAACAATAGAAATAATAACATTGACTTATGTATAAATCCATCTTTTATTAGAAAATATACATCTATTTAAGTGACAATCACAAATAGAAAGGAAATTAATTTAATCGCCAAATTTAGAAATTCCAACCAACATCATATTTACAAGTGATTTATGAATGCTTTTCATTAAAAATGGGAGAAAATAACATATGTTCGTAGTTATATTTTTATTCAATATTTATATGGAAATTTTTTCAGTGTAAAAAGGAAGCAATAACAACAAAAAGCCAGAAGAAATGACAAATAAATAAAAGTGTTAGTTGTCATAGATGATTATTGTGCACATAGAAAAGAGCCCAAAAATACATGCATTGATATGTGTTTAGAATTAATGGGTGATACTTAGCATCACTGCTGACTACATCAAAAAAATTAAAGATAATTTTTTTATTCGATATACTCCCATATATAGATCACATTACCAGGAAGTACAAAGTAAAGAAATACTATTTATGTCACTATCTAAAATATCAGATATTGAGTCATGAGTTGATAATATATTCAAACATTTCAGAAGGCTACACAATATTACTAAGATAAATTATAGAACATCTAAATATCTGAAGGATCTTATTAAAATGCTTTGGAAAATTAAATATTATAAAAAGGTCAGTTCCCCTGAATTCATCTCTAATTTTGGTTTAACCCATTACCAGTATTATTTTTTTGTGGAATTTAACTAGCTGATTCCCTAACTTATGTCTAATACTATGAAAATCTCAAAGTAGCCAATATAATCTTGAAGAAGATGAACAATTTGATGGGGTTTTATTATAGCATATCAGGATGTTATAAAGCCACATTATTAAAAATGTGTTTTTAGTACAAGGATAGACAATTAAGCCAAAAGAACTGCATGGGGAGTTCAGAACATGTAGCATGGCCATCTGATTTTTTATAATAATGTCACTGGAAAGGAGAGTAGATTTTTTTGACAACCATGTTGGTCCATCATATATTCATAGAGGAAAACAAAATTAATATTGATTCTCTACCTAATACTATGCACAAAAATCAATTCCAGATAGAATGCAGACCTGAATGGAAAAACTACAATGAAATAACACTATTAAAATAATAATGTAAACTAGACCATATTTGTGTTACATTATTCCAACAAAGGATATGAAATCAGAATGTTTAAACTTTTACAAAACAGTAAGCCAAAAGGCCAACCCAATTTAATGAATGTGCAAAAGATTTGAACAGGAATATATCCCTTTATGTTTACACAAAAACATGGAGTAATAGGTATGAAGCTCAGTCTTTATGTGAGTGGGCTTCCCCCCTTATGTTGGGTGGTGTCATAGCTCTATGTTAAGCAGTATATTGGGACAAAGACTGGAGAGGTCAGCACTGTGTCCACATTAGTGAATGAGAATTAAAGTTACGGCTTAAATGTGCTTTTAATTCTTATTTCATCACCCAAAATATTTTGCTATTATAACCCGTACTCAGTCATGAAGGGACACAGAAAATTTAGTGAATTTGAATTGCTGGAAACAAAAGTAATCCTTGAAAAATAATTTATTTTGTTCCTTAAAGAATGTTGTGTTCAGGGGCTGGGGATTTAGCTCAGTGCTTAGAGTGCTTGCCTTGCAAGGACAGGTCCTAAGTTCCTGAGTTTGATCCCCAGGTTAAAAAAAAAAAAAGTGTCCAAAAAAAAATCATATGAAAAATAAGTGAAAAACGGAAGAAACAAAAGAAACTCAGGGTATGTAAAAAGTGTCACTGGTAGCATGGAAAGGTCAAGAATTACTCTTACAGAGTAAATAACTAAATGCTTAAAACCATCAATGAAGAATACACTTTTATACCTATTAGTGCTTACAGTCTTTGAGCTTGGTTTACCTGTTGGGACTTTCTTTTGAGTAAAGATATTAGGAAAATAGATAAGGGGGAAATAAACTAAAATTCTTTTGGTTTATCCCATTCTCATACTATTTAGCATCATGGACAAAAGAAATTTTGAAGTTAATGATGACCTTGAAAATCTCAGGCCAATTATGATTTGAAAAATGAACAATAAGTTATACCTTGACTTGAAAAAAAATTATGAGTACCTGGCATCCTTGATATTTTATTTTATGTACTTTAAAAGCAGGGTGACAGAGTGCAATTTTGTAAATAATTTATATACGTTATACTTCAATAATGCATTATTTTCTAGTAAGTATTTCAGAGGATGGCTTTGGAAAATGTTTTTCCTAAAAAAGACCCTTCATTTCTGAAACTTTGAAGAAAACTAAAATTGACTCTGCTATAATTCATCAACATCTCTATTTGAGTTTGACATTATCAGAAAGCTAATATATGAGCCAATAGTTTCATCCCCAACACCACCCTTTATTCCTATCAGCAAGCATTCTGCATTTACTACCCATAATCTCTTAATACAATGGTTTAAAGTAATACAATTCTCTGCAACAGACTGACTCCTGTCCACAGAAGAAGTTTGCAAATGAGGAAGAAAATGTAATATTTAGAGAACCTTACAGAAAGATTACAAGCACTTAAAACTAATATGTTTTAACATAAACAAAAATACATATGAAGTTAATCTGAGAGATTTTTATGTTCTGTTGAGATTTACATTCATATTTTTATTTTATGACTGCTTTTCATAAGATAAAATTATTATCAAAATTTTTATAAATAGCTAATTTTATCCGAGGTAGGCATTTCTCTTTTTTTTATTTCTTTTAAATAAAATAGCAGTTCTCATGATAATTAAACAATTCAACTTTTTTTCATAATTCATAAAGGCAACACTCATCTCTTGCGCCAGAGTACTCATTGTGAAACTAATTTGGAACTTTGAATCAAATAAATGTCAAGGAACAAAGTCCTAGTAATATTTTCTCCCTGACTTCGGGAGCTGGCTGTCTTTTTATTACTTTACTATTTGAGGTAGCTTTCCATTACGGAGTATTTCTGCTCATGACACTCATTCTTTAAGTAAACTTGGATTTAATTTTAATTGTTGACCATAGCTCCTTCTTGTTTGCAGAATCTCTGCCTTATAATCCATTTGTGAGTGAGTAAAGATGCTTTGCTAGTCATGAGACACTGGAAAATTTTGAGTCTGTTTTCGTCTAAGCTGTGGCAAAAATTCTAACACAGATCACACACGTCTTGTGTTTATAGTCTCTCTGATGGTTTATAGTTGGAAGTCTGCTGGCAAAGTCTTAATTCCAGTCTTTAGTAATCTGCAGCTTAATACCTCATAAGATTAAGAGAATTAAAATAATATATGTGAAAGTAATCAGCACAGTATCTAAAACTTTGCAGACGCTACATCAGTGTTACCTTCCTTCCTTCTAACAAAGATAAAGGATATCAAACTTATTCTAATGTTAGTGTGTTTTCCGAGCAAGCGGTAGCTAACTTTGTGCCAAGCATAAAGTACTTCTACAAATAAGAACATTAGGTCAGATTAATAACTCAGAAAGGGGTTATATTGAATGCCAGGTGTAATTCATACTAATATTCACATTTTAAAACTTCACTTTAAGTTCTCACTCAGGGATTTTCAACTGTTTTTGTTTTTGTTTTTGGTGTCCTGTGTGTATTCCCTCTTTAAAAACTTTAAAAGTTAAAACTATCTACTTCTCTGTGATTTGTCATTATCAAATTCAAGTGTACACTCCCAGGCTGACATCTATTTAGATTTAGGTAAGGTGACTTCAGCAAATGTATTTTGTTTTCAACTTCAAATTTACTAGAGTGAATAAAAGGAACTTTAACTAAATGTCATTTGTTTTATGATTATACATGGCTATTCTTGGAAAACAGCATCTTTCAAAGACTACAGCCCACATTTGTGCTTTTAATCTTATTTTATTATCAGAGTATTTTGACAGAAATAATGGCCACTGGAAAATAAATCCAGCATAGATAAGGAGGGAATTTATTTTAAAAATATAAACTTATTTCAAGGAAGTGGCGGACCATTGAAATAGAGAACATGCTCTGACCATAAAATCCTCAAGCATCTCAAAGGTCAGGCAGGAAAGGATTTTGTTTCATATGAAGGAATAAACAAGGCTAGAAAGAGCAGGTGTCAGAGAGTTGGTTACACGGTGTCATTGCAGTCACTGATTTAGGGGAGGAGGAATAAGAAGGGGCTGTCTCTCATCCTGATTTTGGCTCAGGCTGAAGTTGGATCTTCAGAGTTCTGAAAGAAAGAGAAAAACTTAACTAAAGTTTTAATTTAATTTAACAAGTTTTAATCAAGTTATCCCTTTTTGCGGGGTGGTGAGCATAGAGAGAACAATTCAGTGATATATTTTAAAAAAGCAAAGAGTAAAATTTGGAGAATCAGTGTCTGGTCTTGTATATGTAAAAAGGGAACAACCCAGGTCTTATCTAAATAATGCACAGAAAGATGGCTCTTTGATTTTTTTTTCCGGATTACAGGTTGAATAAAGTGCAAAATTGTCATAACCTAGCTAGATAGCTGGACTTGTAATTTTCAATCCAAGGTAAATAGCAATAAAGAGTCATAATGTTCTGATTCATAGTTGCATAAAAATTTATTCATCTTGTGTGGAAAGCTAACATGCAACATTTAGGGCTCTGGTATTCCTTCCAGTTTCAATAAACTCTTAAACGAATTAGTTTTAGTGACCTCTGCAGTTTCTAAAAAGAGGCATCTTAGTCACTCCTTTAATTACAGAACACTATCAGACACATGTAGGCATTATATTACATGCTGGTTGAATGGCAATGATTTATATTTACTTAATAATTACTAAAAAAGTAAACTTGTCCTCACCATTCAACTACTTGATTGTATGAATATATTGGTAATAGGCTAGAAATATTACCAATAATGTTCTTAAATTTAAGAAAAGGGTCTTAGTGTAGGATGTAAGTACATATGCATTTTAAGGAGAAGCAGTATCATATGAAAGAAAAAATGAGATTTTTATTCTTTTTTATTTCTTTTTATATTTTTTTTACTTTTCAATTTTATTTACCAAGAACATGTATTGGTACATTGTATACATAGCGATCACATTCATCATAGTTAATTTGTACCTGTACATGATACAGCTTGGTTTCCCCTCCTCCTTCCCCACCCCTCCTTTCCACTCCTCCTCCCTTCCCTATTGCAGTAGCTTTATTTACATTCTTCCCCTTCTTCTAAAAAGAAAGAAATTTTTATTTTTTTATGTTTTCATTAGTACATTTGTACTACATAATGATTATATTAGTATATGTACATAGCATGTTTCAATTCAGTTTTTCCCCTTCCTTCCCTGCATCCCCTTTTATTTCCAGCATCAGACTCATTTATTTATTTTTTAAGAACTTGTAAAGTTAATTATTATTTATACATATTGAAAACCAGATTAATAAGTCAAAGAATATATAAAATATGTTCGACAATTGTATTAAGACAAGGTTCAGTGGTACTGTTTTAGATACATTGCCCGTGCTGGATTATAATATTTTTCTCTCTTCCCTTTTTTCATATTATCTGTCATATATATACACACACACATATATATGCATATATGCCATACATACATACATATATACACATACATGCACATATGTATGTATATGATTATATGCCATAAAGAAGGATAAACTTGGGTCATTTGTAGGGAAATGGATGCATCTTGAGACTGTAATGCTAAGTGATTACCTGAGTTCAAATTTTCTTTGCCAGAAACTAGTTGTATGACCACAAGCAAATAAGATATCTCATTTGGCTTTAGGTTTTTTTTCCAGTGCAATGCTATTTAGAATAATCTTCGGAGGAACTGAGATAACACATACATTGTACGTGCATTCTGTATTTGCAAATTCACTCACTCACTAACATTTATTTGTAAGAAGCAAAATCAATACTTAGGGCATTTTCGTGGTAATTTGCAGTTATGCACAAAGCGGCAAAAGCTTGAGACATGCAGGTGCACACTCCTAGCTGAAGTCCAACAAGGCCGTGCTCTGCCTTCTTGTGTCAAGTCTCATACTGAAAATACTATGGCCTATTTGGTTCTATGTTTTTCACACTTCTGTGCTTTTTGTTGGTCATTTCATTAGCCATGAGTTCAGTAGAAAAGAACAATATATCCTAAATAAGGTATCTTTAAATGCAAATACAAATAATGCAAAGTTATGTATTGATTTTGTTTGACAAAATTAATTGTGATCAGACATATGAACCTACCCTTGTGTTTCTCCTAGAAGGAACACTCCGGTGTCCATTAATTCAGTGTCCAGGGAGATTGGGTGAATTCGTCAATATTCATTAATAATGAGAATTGATTTGTGTGTCTCTATGTGTATAAACAAGTTTAAAGTTTCATACATTATAGTGAAAAAGAAGACAACTCTACTCTCCTCAATTCCTGACTGACACGCCACTCACAGTGATGTCTTGTTATTCTCCTGGCGAGCACAAATAATTTCACAGAAAAGAGGTCTCTGTGACTGTGCTAATTCCACAATTACGTCTGGGTAGAGATGCTATTGTATGTACCAAGTTCATAGTCTCACAACATAGAGGAATGAATCGTAAAGGAGGTGGTTAGGAGAGTTTTATTGGAAACAAGAAGAAAAAGAGGTCCTGGATTTTCAGGAGGGCTATGAGGGTCTTTGAGTGAGTGGCAGCTGAGGCTCTTTGTCTAGAGTATTTTATACAGCAAAACGACAACGTAGGTAGTTATGGGTCAGACTGTAATCAACCTGTGGGATTACAAATGTGGTCGCTTAACTAATATTGAACCAATAGGGAAGCAAGGCATAGGGGATGGGAATATTAGCTTATCTATAACGTCCAATGCAGAAAGAACAAAAGCATCCCTGGAAAGGGGTGGAGTGTGGGTCCGGATGTTCTGGTCACACACCATACATCTGATGCACTATCTATGCCCACTGGGCCAGGCGGGGCTGATGGCAGTGTAATCTCAGGCTGCTGCTCATCTCTTGGGCTGCTTGCGGGCCTGGCCATCGTGTCTCTGGAGAACTGGAGGCCTGGTTTTTTCCAAATTCCCCTCCAGCCACAATTTTGATGTGTCTCATCTTCTGCATGGACTCCCTCGAGGGCTGGGGCCTTCTCTGATACCTATCAATTTCTATCTAATTTAGCTGTCTATAATATGGACAAAACATGCATACTAAGCCATGGCATATCATATGAACCACCCCACTCTCACAGTTAATATACTGTTTCTTTACCTATTTACCTATTACTTTAGTCTGCCTTCTCCTCTTAGATAAGATGGATAGAGATATACAGAAATAAAATTGTTCTCATTCTAACAATACCCAACTGAGACTGAGCCACCACTTTTTTTGGTCTCCAATATCACTTGACCAAAGCAGGCCCAGCACTATAATTGGTCCTTTTAACGCCCTCTTACTAAGACAAACCAATTACCTGTATTTTACCTGTAGTTACTCTGTATTCTCCCTCACTATGATGAGAAATGAACCTATTTGTTCAACTACACATGTACTTTTTATTCCATTTGTTTACTTTTAAGATTATATAAGATATAGATTTTTAAGAGCTGTGATAGGTTAGTGTTTTTGCTATTACCACAAATATGTGTTATTAATAATCTGTTAGATAGTCTATTTGGCCTTTATAAAATCAGAGCATTAAAAAAATAAAAAATAAATAAATAAAAAAGCCCAGCATGGTAAACCACAGGTGAGCAGAATGCAATTTAACAGTGTGTGTTCAGCTTTTATGTTCTTTGTAAGCTAGAATTGATTTCAGTAATTATCCCAGTTTTCCAGGATCCCTGGCCTGTGAGTTATTTCTGCTTCATGACTGGCTTTTCTTTTGGTGTTCTTGGGACTCCACTTAGAAAATGTCAATAATCTGCCCCTACTTCAAAGCTGTGTTGCTTAGATACAGAAGTTTATGTCCATAAGCATCAGGTCTCTCCAGGATGTTCTTTTTAGAATAAAAATTAGAACCTGAATTTCATTCTGCCTCTGAGATGAATATTTTCCACAAATAAAATTATGATATAAAACATTTTAGTGCCTTTTTTACTCTATAGTAAATCTTTAAAACAGCTTTAAAGTAGCATTTCCATCCCAAAGTGACACATACAAAAATTAAAATGAAAAGGTGATATATTAAACTGCACAAAATTCAAAATTCAAAGTGTCTTACAACACTTTACGAAAATGATATTTGTCTATTCTTAGGCAGTCAGTTTTATTCAGTTGTTTTTGTCATTTTTCAAGGTCAGTCTGTTCTTTGCTTGTTGCTCAGTGCTGACTATGTCTTAGAAAGAAACACAGCTGAATGGCAGGAAGGAGCTGTAAAGTAGAGTTGGAATTACTAGCAAAGTGGTAGGAAAACATGGACAAGTTATTTCCTCTTAATTTCTTTGATTTCTTCTTATATTTTTCATATGTAAAACTAAAACACTTGGCTTTGCTTTTGAATCCCCACTTGGCTACTTACATGCACATGACTGGATCGCTTCCTGTATCAAAAGGGAAAAAGCAGGATTGGAAAATTGATTCGGGGAGATGACTGAGCATAATTACTGATGCCACGCTAAGTGCATCCCTTTTAACAGTCAATAAAGTTCCCGACATCCAGGAAGGAGTTTCATGTGCTTATGTGATTACAGTGCAGCCTACACTCCACGTACCCTGAGGATTTCCAGCTCACAAAAAGTCACAGGACATTGAGTCAAAATAATTTCATGGGGAACAAAGGTACATTTTCATGAATGCTAAATTGGGTGAATGCACCCGAGGCTCAAAAAGAAGCACATTATAAAATTTTAAAATTTGACTTGAAATTCTAATGCGTGGAAAATATGTTGATTATGTTGTATACTTATTGGTGCTGTTTGAAATGATGGCCCTTAGGAAACTTAATTTTTATCCTCTTCTGATGGCATGGTGGAAATTATTACACAAAAATAAAACTTAATCTTCTCCTAAGTCATATGCTTTACAAAGGCAGTTTAACTTTGGGCAGTTACATTGGAAATTAAAACATCATCTGAAAGAAAGTCGATTCAGAGGCAGTGTGAATTCCAAGACCTCCGTCCCTTGAAGCAGCATCTCGTCAAGTGGATAATGTAGAACACACTCTTCATTTTCTCTTATGATCCTCTTGATTTCTCTAACATTTCTCCATCCTGCTGAAACAACATTCTAATGCAACAAAGATCTTTAGACTTGTCACCACATGCTGCTGTTAACACTGTCTTCATGTTCTTTCCTTGAAATTTTTCACTTTTAAAAGGACTCTGAAATCCGTGTAGATCTTAGGGATGACTTTTCCTTAAAAAATATAATCTTAAATCTATATAATTTCATTTGTCAATCACATATCAACAAAGCTGAGGAAAAACAAAAAGAAAAAAGAGATATACATAGAGAGATGGACAGAGAGAAAATAGACCAGATTCCCGTGAAATGTTTCTGGTGGTAGCCTGCTGGTAAATGTTTCACAACCAATAACTGAAAAAAAGTCCTGCCTTGTTCCATTTGATAATTTCTGTTGTAAATACTTCTGCTATGCCCAATGTCTAGCTACCAATATGATGTCATTGAAAGAGAAGTTGTACAGTTGTTTACCATTCTATAGTGTTTTCATTGTTCCAAAAAGTTTCTAACAGGTGTAAATAACTTCAAGAGCAAAAAATGGTAAAATGGAGAAAGTGATATATTTTAAATATATCAATTTGTTTTCAGTGTAACATATTGGACTGTACATTAGTATGATTTGATATCAAATAATGTCAGTGTTAAATAATTTGTTCTCAAAATTTCTAAATATTTGACAGTTTGTTTTCATGGGCCAATATGAGATGGCAACAACACACTGCTGGAAATTATAAATAGAAGGAAGGGACTTTAGGTTTTGTTGGTAGGACACAAATTTTGGTTTCTGGACTACTGATATTCCTTAAATAACAGTGAAACAACTTCCTTTATTTTTGGGTTGTTCATACATTGCTTTAGGATTTAATAATTTGGAAAACATTTACACTTAGCCAGGAATGGCATGGTAATTAAGAAATCTAAATTTTTGAGTGAGTACCATTAGATGTCCAATCCTAGTAGAAAAGCAGCTATTTGCTTTAGAGGAAGAAGAGATCACTAGTGTATCTGAAGCCTTCCTGCCGTGTTCGTATCCCTGCCCCTCTATTTTTGCCCTAAGCAAGTTATTTAAGTTCTCTGTATTTCTGTTTCGTTATTTTAAAAAGTACAAAACACCAGTCTTTACCTCCCAGGGTTCCGTGGCGTGGCTGATGTGCTTAATAAAGCTTCTATCATTCCCATTTGGCTTTCGTAAGATTATCCCCTTTCGGAAAATGTCCTTTCTAAGCCGTCCCATATGTAAGGATTCCCACATGTGCTGATAGGTCATCACTAAGGTCGCATATATAGCGCTATCTTTCACCTCAGAACCCTGACAGGAGCGGGGCTGTTGTCCCTTAGAGTAGCCTCATATCTGACAAATATACATTGTTTTGTCCCTCCTCGACCACAGTGACCACTATGGTTTCTAAACAATCTCTTGCATCTTTCCTAGTGACTTCTTCTTCTTCTTTTTTTTTAAATAAAAGAAGGTAATTTATTTGGAGGTGGGGAAAAGGGAAAGGGAGAGACAGAGAGCAGACATGGCAGATAGGTACTCTGGATGAGTAGGGAATATTCGAAAGTGAGTAACTCCCCTAGTGACTTCTTCATTTTCCTTATTTTAACCTTAACTTACTTAACTTCTGTAGGGTTATCAGTGTCTCTTGTAGATAAAAGACATAATTTATCCCATCGTACTCTTTTCCAGAGCTAGAGGGATATTAAAAACTGACATCCATTTCTAATGTGGATGCATTAAATTTCTGGTTCCTAGAATTCAAGAGATTTCATGTTAGCCCCCATCTCAATAATTTTAGTTTAAAATAATGACAGAGACTGCTTATAAATATGGGTGAAATTTTTAAATCTCCAAATTTCAGTGCTAATTTCTTGAATGCTTTTTTTTTTTTAGTCATATGGAAGGGATTTTTTATTAACATTCCAACCATAAATTCTTGCAAGGTCTTCTTTCCACTCATCAAATGTCTACATCATCCCTCCCTCCAGAATAAAGAAAATTAGTAATAGTATTTTCTTTTCTGTTTTTTCTTTGTTTGTTTGAGCCAAGGTCTCACTATGCAGTTCAGTCTGACCTTGAACTCATAGTGATCCTCTTGCCTCAGTCTCCTAGCACTAAATTACAGGCGTGCACCACCATGACCGGCTAAGTAAGCATTTTCTTTCAATCCTCTGGATTAAAGATAATAAGAATATATGAGTAGTTTTCCAGTCTTGTTTTTCATTATTTTCTTTTTTAAATTGGGTGTGTTGAAGATCATGCCCACTGTCAATATCTTCTATTCTCTGCATTTGTGTGTGTGTGTGTGTGTGTGTGTGTGTATGTACACTTGTGTATATCTTTGGTCATGGGATTTTAAATCACAGATCACATAACTAACAGTAACCATCACTCATTCCGTTCTATCTAGACAAATTATTAGGAATTAAGTTATGAGTAAACAATATTTTATAAGAAGATCTGATTCCAAGAACTGGAATTTAAATATAAATAGAGGGAAAAAACATAATATTTTAATTTCCTTCAACATGACAAGTAAACTCATAAGAAAATGATGCAGAGGATTAGGATCTAAGAAATCAGAACTCTCATGTCTTCTATCTAAAAAGACTGACACCAAATTTTGAAAAAGCCTATTTAATTATTCTTTCATTTTCAACTTAGGTTCAAATTAAGTAATTTTTTGCAGTCAGCCACTGGCAGCTCATTTTCCTCACTCATACATTAAATTTTCTTTCATGGATAATGGGAGGGAAGTAGCTAAATACAACATGGTGGAGGAGACCATATTATCTGATATGACGGCAGTGTTGATAGCAACTGTAAATTGGGGGTAGTTATTCCCTTCATCACATTCATTTGCTAGTGAAGATGCATCTTTACTTTTGTTTAGACAGTGTAGTAGGCAGCCCCTGGTATAGTCCCGAATGATCCCTACCTCTTACTTTAATGGCCTCTGTTGAGTATGGGCTTTTCCTTATCACAACTGACTTCTGGTGAATAAAATATAAATTTAAATTTCAAAATGTAAGATATTATTAATAGACCTTGTTAATGTAATGTCACCTTTGTATTTAGGTTACAAAAGTACAGTCGTTTTTCTTTTCTTTTTTTAACTCTTGGATTGTCTCTCACCTGTCACCCACTTGCTCTCTGAGAAGCTAGCCACCATCTTGTATGCTGCCCCATGAAGGGAGTCACGTGGCAAGGAACCGATGTTTCCAGGCAACAGCCAATGAGGACCTACCTGGTGCCTGTCAAGCGACGTGTGAAGGAGCCCCAGCTAACTGAATTTATTATTAAGGCTTTGTCAAGCAGTCCATACCAACTGCAGCTGTGGCCAATATCTTAACTTCTGGTTTGGAGTAACCTAGCTGAAGACTCCAATTCATAACCCACAGACACTGAAATAAGAAAGCTGGTTGGTTGCTTTAAGCTTTAAATTTGGAATCTTTTTTAATTAGTCACTATTAGTTGATAATAACGCAGGTTCTCTGCATTTCTTATACATCTAATTTATTAGAAACAGAATTAATAATCATAAATTGTAACACACTTTTCTCAAATTCCATTCTATTATCTCAATGACTGTATTGTAAATACTGGCTTAGAGGAAAAAAAAATTAATCATCATATCTTTGTTGATACTCTTTTATTTGCCACTATGTTCCAACAATATATTCTTTCAATACATAGAAGATTGGTGATTCGGGCTTGCCTGTCTTTTTTCACCAAGTTATAATTTCTTTAGAAACACTAGTTTCTATCAATGAATAACAGATGAGTAAGAGAATCTATTTCTTTTTAGTGGGTAAACCAGCACAGACATCTGTATAAACTATTGTTTTTCTTTAAGTACAGGAAAGAATCAACAGAAAAGTCAATTAATATAAATCATATTGGCATCTCTTCATTTAGAAAGCAATTTTAATTAAAAACTTTCACCCAAGAATAAATGGGGTTCTTAACAGATAAACAAATGAGAAATTAGCCTAAGTTAAGAAGAATATTGCATAGATTCTGGGTCATATTGTGAAATCCTTGATTTCTTTTTTTTCCCCCCTTGATTTCCATATGTCAAAGGTCTTACGGCAAAGACATGATTGGGTTTTTATTGGGCTATGCAATTTGTAGAAGATACTCCATTTTGATTAATTGTCTTTGGTTCCAGCCCAGTAGGATGTAGTGGAAACCATCCATAGCAGGGGTTATATGTTAAAAATGATCAGTTTGTAGCACACATGAAATTTAACTAGATATATTTGATGATTTGATGAGAAAATGAAAAGACAATATTAATCTATTTTATGCACTGAATTTACTCACATACATAGTGGAATGATTGTGTTCAATGTTTCCATGGAATTTGGTTCCGAATTTAAAATCATAGCATATAAACTCATCAGTTACTGGAAATGATTCTCAGAAAATGGAGATCGCTGGTAAAGAAAATGTCATATGAAATGAGTTACCAGATGAAACACCCCCAAAGGGAGCGTAGGCTAGACTTTTATTGGTTTCCAAAGTACTAATAAAAAGTTAAAAAAGGAAGTTATAACAGTAGGTGTAGTTCTAGTTATCAGATAAGAAAAGTACCCTGCTAAATGTTTCTTGGTAATAAAGGAATGGCAAAAGACAGATGTTTGTAGGTAAAACTGTTGAAAAGGAAGAACTGCACATTTTCCTGATTAGGTATGTCCCTCAGAACAGATAAACTCAACAAATTTCTAGTTCTTTGTAAAATATATTATAAATGACTGTGAACTATTGCTCATAAAGAAATTATAAATATTTTCTAATTTATTTTATTTTAATGGTACATTTTAGATGTACATAGTGATAACATTCATCATAGGGGATTTGTACCTGTACATGATAATCTTATGGCTTCTTTTTTTCACATTCCCCTCCCCTCCCTTCACCCCCTCCTCCCTCCTGATTTCCAAAAGCTTTGTTTCCATTTTTTCCTTCCAAGAAATTATAAATATTTAGGGAGATGGGAAAACTAAACATTCAGACTGCATCGTTCTATACATGGATCAAATTGTAGAGTATTCTATAAATACATACAGTTATTGTGAATAGCAAAATAATTTTTAAAAACCATACTCATTTCAAGAAATTCCACCTTTTGAGAATGATGTTATCTTCCCTATTACAAGTTTTTCATTACAAAATATTTCTTGCTTGATGGACGTGTTTATATACCTGATATGAGCAGGTCTTTTTATGACCAAGTAATCTCTACCTATAAAACAATGGTATTTCCTTCTCTATTAAATTAGATTTATTAAAAATGCTGCTCTTGGGGCCAGGGATTTAGCTCAATGGTTAGAGTGCTTGCCTCTAAAGCACAAAGCCCTGAGTTCAATCCCCGGTACCAAAAAAAAAAAAAAAAAAAATGCTGCTCTTGCTGAGTGTGGTGCACTCCTGTAATCGCAATGCTCAGGAGGCTGAGGCAGGAAGACACTGAGAGTTTGAGCCAGCCTGGGCTACATCATGAGACCCTGTCTCGGAAAACAAACAAACAAATAAACAAAAGTCCCCCCAAAAACCAAAATGCTGCTTTTTCTTATAGATATGTTTACTATGGAACAGCTTTAATCAGTCCAGGAGCACTATATATATATATATATTTGTATATATACGTATGCTGTAAGGACATATAATGTACAATCCATAATCAAGAGTTTTTGCTGTTGAAAGTATACATATGGTTTCAAGATAGTGCTATTACTTTATCAATATCATTAGTTACTTTAACATTTTTTCTAACATCATCCAAAGGCTTCTTTATTGTCACAGCATATTAGACCCTTACAGACAAGAATTTGGCAGAAGAGTTATAATGAAAATAGTGTTGATAATAAATTCTTCAGAATCTTCAGTGTGCTCAATATTTGTTTCAGACCTGAGGCATAGATTTTGTCTTGACAATAGAGTAATTAGACAAGTTTCAAGAATAAATATTTAAAATAATTTTACAGAAAATAATGGTAAAATGAAAAGAAATAAAAAATCTATTTCAGAGTCATTTGTTGCTGCTAACATTACTTTTTAAAAAAATCATATTTCCAGTTCAACACTATTGCCAAAGTTTAATTTTTCCTTGAGATTTAAATGTCAAAAGGAACTCTTCTTTAAATCGGTCTATTTTTTTCAATCTGAAGACTATTTTCTCCTGAATAAATGGTTGTGATTACAAATTCAATGGACATAAAAATAACCAAGTATTTAGAAAAAATAATAAGAAACCACTGGGGCATTTTATAACAAATTATTTGCTGTATTGCATTTAAAAGGAACAACGACTTAGTAAGTAGAAGGATTATGTTCAGTGGACGATAAGCCTCAACAGGGACTAAAATCTGCAAGAAATTTTGCAATTTTGGAGAATGTGACAGAAACAACATTGCTGAGAAGAAACTCTTCTCACCTATTCAAAGTTGGCTTCCCCCAGCTGCTGGTTTTCACTAATTCAGAGAGACTCTTGTGATTTCAACAGAGCTCTCGATTATTCTGAATTATAAGGTGCTTATCTAGATTAGATGACGAAAAATTGGTTTCACCATATAAAATATGCAACTCTGATTTAAACAGGTACAAGTATGTGGAAGTAAAATTATGTTATTTGAAAACAACCTTATAAAGAAAATAATCCTACACAAGCTGTTTAACATTCCTATGACTGAGTTACCACTCAGTCATAATAAAGCTTAATTGCAATAATACTATTAAATTCCCCTCTTCTTATCTCATATCACCTCAGTGATGCTAATTAGAAAAGTAAACAATGATTGATGGCTACGCCAAACTCACAGATTTAAAGATTTCATCTAAATACATTTTTTGATAGACCAGGTTTAAATGTGGATATTTTATCATTCACAAATCTTTACCAAATACAGAATGTTAAAACTTTTCATTATATGTCTAAAACTTAAACACAGTAGCAGAATGTGTGCCTTGGTTATAGATTTAGTAATATTTTAAGTTGCACAGAAAAAATAACTTCAAGAACATGAATTTAGTTTGGGTTAGAAGTTAGTGATGGATTTGGATCTAAAGGGCAACCAGTAATTTGACTTCCTGGTTTAAAGAACATCACAAATATCTCTCAGTAGAGAACCATGAAAGGCTTTGATTGCAAGAGTAACCAAATCAAAATTATGGGCTGGGTTTGTGAGTTTTCATAGTTTATCCCAGGAAGAAAACATACTCTAATATAGCATCATTTCCAAAAATGCTTATCTGTAATATATTGTTTAATTTTAAAGTAAGCTTAATTTGATTTAAAATGGAAACATTATTTACTTGGGAATTAAATTATATGATAGTTCCATAACAATTGTATTTTGCAATAAATTTCTATACCATTTTCTCTTAAAACTAAGTTTTAAAATTATTTTCTAATGACTATATGCAAAAATTTCCCTACAATGAACAGTTACACCAAAGAGAGAGATTAGAAGATTGTATATGGACATTTATATGTAGATTTATAAAAGAAAAATGAAGTTCATGATAAAATGTATTAGGAAACATATAATGGAATAAATTTTAAAGTGGAAGAAAAATTTAAATGTATTTTGGTTGGGAGTGTGTGTGTGTGTGTGTGTGTGTGTGTGTGTGTGGAGTTGTTGTTTGTTTTTAGTCATTCAGTAGATATACATAGAATGCCAGAAACTGTTACGGGTTCTGAGGTTATATATGACATTGACCAAAATCTTCTTCTTGGTGTATTTTTATTTCAATGAAAAGGAAACACCCAATAAAACAGTGAGGAAATAAAATTCAGACACATGCAATAAAAGGGAAAAAGGAAGAGGAAATTCAGAGTTGGAAAATACATTGCAAAAATAATTTTGGAACAGAGAGAGCTGAACGGTACAAGGAAGTGAGCTGAAAGCTAATCTGCCATCCAGCATTTCAGGCGAAGGGAAAAGCTAGTGTAAATGAGTTCGCCACAATATTACTGGGACATTTAAATATTATAAATGCCTAGAGTGTTTCCAATGCCTAGAATTATAAATGCCTAGAGTGTTTCCAATGTTGAATTGAAGTATGGGAAGGGGACTGGGAATAACAGTGAATGAATTCTGTAGTGGGAGGTGTATGAGGAGGCTACAATGTGTATGATTTTGTAAGATATAGTTGTAATTTTGACATTTACTGTAAGAGAGAGGGGAATTCTTTAAAGCACCTGTATATGAGAGACATGACTTTACTTTTTCTGAAAGGATTGTTATGAGCAGGTATAAGGGCACACAGAGTGATACATGTTATAAACCGTTTCAGTAATGCAGCAAATAGATAACTGATGGCTTGACGTTTCCTTGTAGCAGTAGAAACTCTTAGAGTAATAAAACCCCACCTCTATTTTGAAGTTCAAGTCAACAGAATTCACTGAGAATATATGTGGTGTATGAATGAAATACAGAAAATAACCAAATGAGACACAATGGATAAGGAAAATAAGATGATGAGGAGGGAGCTAAAAAATCCAGAGTTTTGTTTCATTAATGTTAAATTTGAGATGGATATTAAATATTCAAATGTAGAAATTGACTAATTGAATTTGATTCTGGAATTCATGAAAAGAGTTAGATCAAGAGATATAAAATAAGAGAATCAAACACATAAATAATACTTAAAATTACAAGTATGGTTAAGATTTTCCAGAAAAGAAATATGAATTTAAAAAGGTAAAACTCTGAGGCCTAGGTTCTGGAATTTTCTAACATTTACAGCTAAGGGGAGAAAAAAGTTAAAGGAAGTAGCAGAAATAGAGGAAGGAGGGGAATCGAGAGATTAATGTCTTGAAACCCAAAAGAAACAAAATACTATGATGGAGTAAGTGATCAATGTCTTGAGAAAGAAGACATTTGAATTCAACGATGTCATAGCATAGTCATCACCGACCATGACAATAGCTGTTTGTTAGAGTGCTAGAGAAGAAGGTCTAACTCTACAGAACTAAGTAATAAAGAAAGGGGACTACCTGAAGGAAATATTTTTAAGAAACTTTATTATATAAGGGCACAAAGAAATAAAGCATTAACTGGAGAAAAATGTGAATGGAAAAATATATTTTATATATGCCATGAATTATAGCAGTTCATATTCTAATTGAAAAGATCTAGCAAAGATGGAAATATTGAAACTATAGTGGAGTGAGCTGGAAATTGAGACAGAAGGTGTTAAATATAATGCACAAAAATATGTATAATTCATCCATAGTAACAGAGATATTGGTAGATTAGAGATGTGATAGATGATACTCTTTAAGTATGAGAAAGTTCACTGTGATTATCTTTACATATCTGTTTACCTTTAAAAAGATAATAAAAATTTATTTTATCTTCCAATGAATTACGTGTTTCTGTATTAACATTTAGCCTTAAATCCATTTTGATTTTAGTTTAGTACATGGTGAGATATATGTGTGTAGTTTCAATCTTCTGCATGTAGATAGCCAGTTTTTCCCTCCCTGGGAGCCAAGGTAAACTTCCAGACATTTTTTTTTATCTGTGTTGGGCTCCATTTCTCCAACTTTGCTGTAGCTTCTAGTTTTCTTGTTGGTTATATACCTGTTCCTTGAGATCTATTTCTTGTTTTATTTTTGCCAAGTTTTTATTTTCCATGTCTTTGAATTCTAGGTCCCAGAGAGGCTGTACTTTTCTACTGATCACTACTCTCTGCCATTTTGGTTTCCCTATAGACATTATTTTCAAAATTTGTTTAAAACTTCAAAATTTGTTTAAAATTTTTGTGAAAGATGCCATTTATTTTCTTGTGTTTGCTTGTTATTTTCTAACTAGAGCATGTTAATTCTTCAAAAAATGTACAGGGAAGCCAGGTCCTGATGCAGCGAGGGACTGGATCCTCACTTCCTTAGTCCTCTGTTCTTTTTTCCCTTGGTGAAAAAATACAACCAAGACACATAGGCTGTGGAGAAGTGTAGGTAGAATTTATTTTAAAGTGTATGTGGAGAGAGTTACACCAAGTGAGAAGGCAGGCAGAACTGTGAAGACATCTACCCCAAGTATAAGTTTGGATATGTTTTTATGCATCTAAGACTTGCTTTTGGGATCTGGGGAACTGGGGTAATTATTATGCTCATCATCATTTTGTTTAGTAGTTACTGAGGAATTGCAAAATGGCTTTCTGTACTTTTCAATGGGTCAGTGTTTCCTCAGAGGCTTTAATCATGTAAGAAATGTATGAAAGATAAATTCTTAATTTAATCCAGGTCCCAGTCCAAAACAGTATGGTCTTTGAAGAACATTTTCCTTCCTGAAATCACTTTACATGTGAGTGAATTAATTTCTTCAAAGACAGTTACCAAATGGACTTAAAACCACGCCCAACTATACGCTACTGCAAGAGACTCTTGTCAGTTTTAAGGTGTATGTAGAGTGAATGTGAGGGGATAGGAAAAGATTTTCCAAGAAAACTGAAACCATAAATACAAGGGTAGTTATTCTTGTATCTATTGTAAGAGATAAAGGAGTCAATTCCTTCAGAGAATATAACAATTATAAATGTATATGCAACCAGAGCCAGAACACTTAGGCATTTAAAACAAAAATTATCAGCTCTGAAAGGAAATTTAAATGCCTCCCTTGTACCAGTAGACAGATCATTTGCAAAGAAAATCAATAAATAAATATCAAACTTGAATTACGCTTTAGGCTAAATGAACAGGCATATATGGAACAGTCCATCAAACTATAGCAGAATAAAAATTTTCTTATTTATTTCTTAATACACATAGATATTTTCCAAGATAGAGCATATATTAGGACCCAAAACAGGGCTTAAGAAGTATAAGAAGATTGATCATATCAATCATCTTTTCCGACCATAATGTTATCAAACTAAAAATCAGTAACAGGAGGAAAATGGAAAATTAAAAAATGTATACAAGTTAAATAACAGACCAATGAACAATCGAAGGTCAAATAGAAACCATAAGAGAAATCAAAAAGTGTTTTGAAACAAATGAAAACACAAAATACCAATGTTTATATGATGTAGCCAAAATAGCTTAAGAGAAAAGAGAATATTGATAAATACCTACAGTCTCAAATGTAATTTTGTATCTCAAGAAAAAAACTAAGTCCAACGTAATAGGATGAAGGAAATAACAAAGGTTAGGGCAGATGTAAATGGCATAGTTACTAGATCAGTCAAAAGAGCAATAAAACTAAAAGTTGGTTTTTTTAAAATATAAACAAAATTGTCAAAGTGCTAGCTATTCCAAGAAAAAAGAAAAGAAAGAGAGGAAAAAAAAGAAAAGATATTACAATTAATATCACTATTCAAATAATCTCAATTTCTCATAACAGAAATTATAAATTTAGGTTTCAACATATTTAGAATTTTCCCACCTATTATAAAGAGCCAAAATATTAGGTCCTAAAGTAATACCAAACAAGAAAAATTTACAGTAAATTATTTTCTGTAGTTGAACTCTTTCCTATTCATATAATAATGGTTACAAAAAGAAGCTGTTATACAAGAAGTAAATTTTGTATTGTTAATTTTCCTTATAAAAGCAAGTAACACTGAAAATAAAATGGAGTATGACTTTGAGGAGAGAACGTGGGACAATTGCTTCTGATATAAAATAATAACATCCTTTTTTGACTAGAAGTTGAAAGTAGATATAAAGGGAGATAAATTCTTAAGATCATCCATCTTTACTGGATGCCTTCCTCTCTATTTTGACTTCACATTCAAGGAGAATTGGAAATAGTGATTTTTATCTCTTCCAATACCTATGTGAAAGAGGTAAAATGATCAAAGTTGTATTTTTGTTAATTCTTAAATTACCCTACTCAGCATAATTAGAAGATTATATTTATTTGTAATACGAATTTTTATCATTTCTCATTGAGCACGCTTTTAGTTTTAGCTTTTAGACCATATGTGCCACTGATTACTTGCTGTATAGTAGGCGGATTAAGGAAACAATTATGTCCTAACAAGTATTAAGGATTCTTTGGAAGTCAAAAGTGAAGGACTTTGACCGCCACCGTCTTTACAGAGACCACTCTGAACCTCCGCTGGGCACAGCTGCACACAGTGACTCATACTATTATCATCCCTGCCATTGGTAGCAGGCACTGAGCAGCCATTGCACAGGCCTTGTCCTTGGCAGGTAGCCACAACTCCCCTTCACCAAACTCTCTCTCTCTGACCCCATAAAAGACCTCCCGGCCTGTCTGAGAGGATCTGCTCTGGGCCAAGTGCCAGGGTGGTCCCTCTCAAGTTTGTTCTGAAATAAACTTTTTCTGTCGAACTCCTACCTATGTTTCTTTTTCTCCTATTTTCCTAACAAAAATGTGTGTCTTCTGGGCCTTTTCCCAATTGTGTAAAACTGAATAATTTTCTTCTATTTTTAAACATGTGAACAAAATCCCTGTTGAGTCTGAACAACCTGTGATCTTACAAAACAAAAAATCACCTCACACTTGGTTTTTTAATATATAGGACCATTCAAGTAAGTATTTGAAAAATTTCTTAACCTATCATTTCACATGTTCTATGTCATTAGTCTAACCATTAGCATGACCTTGATTTCTGGTTTTATTATTATGTTTTAAGTAAAAGACAATTTTAGTATGTGCCATACTTCATACGCATCTTACTTGTTAATTCCTTTATGCAAAATATTGTGAGAAAGTAAGGAGAATAAAAGGTGATTGAATAGATATAAAAATGGAGGTTAGTAACTGGAATACAAAATGCTCTATCAATCCACTTCAGAACACGTTTAAAAAGACCAAAATGAAAAACAGGTTATTTACAAGATGACTTCAGGATAATACCTTTGCCATCAGTCAGACCTGTGAAACACTACCGTGGGTGATACAGGGCAAACAAACCATAACCTTAAAATGAACATCAATCGTATGTGTTTCCTTTCTTATTTTTAAGAACTATACACCCAGAATCTTGAGCTCTTTCAGGGTAATATGTTTCATGTATTCTTTAATTTCTTAAAGGTTGATAATTTTTATCATGTCAAAAAATGACTAAAATACACATTCAGTAGATCAATATTTTATGAGAAATTACATTTTACTCCATTATTATACATTTTACAACCAAAGGAACAATAAACTTATTTGATTTTAGTTACACAGTTGCAAGTTACGTCTGAAGTATCATTTCGTAAAACCACAGACAACACACAGAATGACTAATTCTCATTATTGTATACTGACTGCTCTGATTCTAAATATCAAATGAGTGATTTAAATTATAACTCACTTCAAAAAAATAAAAGTCCAGTCAAAATAACATTGTCTTTTAAGTTATTTTGCTACCTTTAAATAATTCTCCATTTTTTCTTTATTTCCCTATTTTATCTTCTCTTGTTTCATTCAATGTAATGGAATGGAAAGCTATGATACATGTCTTTATGGTTGTGTTTTGTGGCAAAGAAAGATTGGTTATTACTTGAAATAATTGTACCTTACTCTTCTGAAGTGTTTTTTGAACAATTTGTGCATTATCTCTTAGAGTTCTCCGAGCAATGCTTTCTACATAATGGTGAAAAATTATTAGATGAAATAGTGAACTGTTTCTCAAAGAGAAAAAATGCAACAATGAGTATATGATATTTATTTTTACAGTGTTCACCTTGTGTTCTTAAAGAGAATTTGGAATGACTAACAGGAAGTAATTAATTTAAATGAGAGAATTGTTTGCTGAAACTCCACGTCAGAGTAGATAGGAAGATGTTTTTTGAACACGGGTTTTATATTTGGTAAAGTTGTGACATGTAGGTCATGGAAGCTATTATAGTCTACTGTGCCTTCTGGAAAACTAACATCCTTCAAATATTAGAAGGAGTTTTCCAAAACTTTTCCTAAGTTTTCTCCAACTACATCATAGGTAAAGTCTAGAATCCTGGGGCCAGTACAATTCTTATCAAATGCCTGCTTTATAAGTGGTATTGTTCAAGGATAAAGAAACATAAAATCACAGGGTCTCTGAAACAACATTTAAAATGAACATAGAAATGAAAAGCATATAAAACTTTTTGTAATAATAACCATGAGTATGTACTGAGCGTAATGTGTGAAGAACATTTTCTAGTCCTCTCTTTAAATTCCCATGTAGGTATTGCCGTCCCACAGCATTTACAAGTGAAAGATTGAAGCATGGCTAAGGTAAATGATTGGCCGTGGTCTGAGCGATTCTGGATCCTGGAGCTGGCACTGAGCTCTATGCATTTAGGTGCAGAATTCTGATGGTTGATGATTATCTAATTACCTTATCCAACTCAACGTTTGAAAAACAAAAAGTTTCCTCTATTTTAGAGTCTCCCTTCTCCTAGAGATTTGCTGACACTATTACTGTAGATACACAGATAACGTGAGAGCAAATGAAAGAAATTTCTGAATTCATATGAAGACCTTTTAAAAAGTACTAACACCAGCATGAAGCCAAAGAATATTTTTAAAGGTTAAATGTAGCTGTAGGTTAAAAATAATAGGAGCCAAAATGTGACTGTTTGCATTTAAAAATAGACTATAAAGCAAATGCATCTTAAGAATGAGGATTTTCTCATTAACAAAAATCTTATTAATGCATGTATCATCTTTCATTGAAGATTACTATGCTTTAAAAGTGAAATTATTCACTTTCTTTTTTTTTTTCTTTTAAACCAAGAACATGTATTGGTACATTCTTCATACAATGGTCTCATTGATTACAATCATTCTGTACCTATACATGATGTATCTTGGTTCTCCCCCCTCTCCCCCGCCCCTTCCCTCTGCTCCCTCCCTCGCTATTTACAGCAGGTTCATTTATCATTTTCCATATTTTCCCTTTCCCCTCTCTTTCCCCTGTTGCCTTTCTGCTTTTCCCCTTCTTTCCTTCTAGTACTCCTCTCCTCTGCACACCATCTTCCTTTTATATAATATCTATTACACCTCTTTGTCCTTATTTACAGTTATGGTTTCTCATATCAGAGAAACAATTTGATGTGTGCTCATGAGTGTCTGATTTATTTCACTTAAGAGTATGTTCTCAAGAAACATCCATTTATATATGAATGACTCTAGTTTGTTCTTTTTTATGGATGTGTAGTACTCCATTGTGTAGAAAAACCACATCTTCTTCAGCCATTCGTTGGTTGTTGGACATTTAGGTTGTTTCCAAGACGTAGCTATTACAAATTGTGTTGCTATGAACATGGTGGTGCATACGTCCTTGTGGTATGACGATTTTAATTCTTCCGGGAAGATCCCCAGTAGGGGAATAGCTGGGTCAAATGGAACCTCCAGTTGTAGTTTTTTGAGGAATCTCCATA